>JBBMOC010001065.1:0-14924 GCA_037975185.1 Centropyge bicolor | reverse complement strand
ACGATCTCTTTCCCAAACTCAGTGACTAGAATTAGCCGGGGTGACGCCCTTTAGACCGTCAGTGGCTAGTTGTCAATCAAAGTGGCGCCACTTAGATTGACAGCTATGAATTGTGCATAATGATGTATGCTGTATATTTTAAACGAACGCCTTATAAAAAAAACATCTGGCTGTTTAGCTGCCAGATGTTTCACTTTCTTTTCAGTTTGTCAGCTCACTTTCACAATCACTTTTCTGCGGGAATTCTTCATGGACCCACGAAGAAGAACGATGTCCACCATTCTCCTGCACACAAAGCTGTAATCGCTCAGGCCTGTTTGATGTCGTTTCATGAAGCCCCCTCCTCAGCTGTTGTTCCACAGCTTTACCTCAGACCCATGTTTTCCTACAGGGATCAATTAAAAGATGGCGACCGGGGGCCTGAGGGGTCGAGATAACGCCTCTAATTTCGTGTTCAGCTGCACAAAGAAAACAAATCCTACACTTCCTGGTTGTTATTAATTAGCCTTAGCTCGGCCACTTGTGTTGCTTGTCTGAGATTTTACGGCTGATGTGCGCACAGACACGAATGCGTGGACACTCTGATACACACTGCCCCCCCCCCCTCCCTGTGTGCTCGTTATCTGCCTAACACCACTTCCTGAGTGGAATGTTGAGGAAGGCTTGTCTCGCTCCGGCACGATGTTGACATCCCTGGCACAGCGTGTGTGTGTGTGTGTGTGTGTGTGTGTGTGTGTGTGNGTGTGGGTAGTTCATTCATTCATTCATTCATTCATTTAGAGAATTCCATGAAGGAAGCTTTAAATCCATCAAGGCATTATTAATATTCTGATAAGTCATTTCTCTCCATCACATGACTATTACACTGGAAAAAAGGCCCCTCCAAAAATAAGCCAAAAAAAAAAAAAGATATTTTTGCTTGTAATAAGTGAAAAAATCTGCCAATGGAACAAGTGAAAATTGTCTTGATAAGATTTCTTGAAATAAGACAATATGTTACAAGATCTTGAAATTAGCCTGAAAAACTCATTCTTAGCTATATTTTAGTTGTATTGTGAAGTTTCAAGTTAAGTCTGTTAACTTGAAACAAGATGATTCATCTTTTACAAATAGCACAGCAGCTTAAAAACCTTATGGCAAGTCAGAAAAGCTTGTTTCAAGACTGTTTCACTTAACAAGATATTCAAGATGCACCGTCTAAAAACAAGTTACTATATCTTACTGAAATGTTACTCGTTAGGTGATTGTGTCTTATATTAAGTGTGATGAGATATTTTGACCAGAAATTAGAAAAATATACTTGGTAAGATTTTGAGTTTTTGCAGTGTAGCTGTTGTTGAATTTCCCAGAGCTGCGTTATTCTCTATATTCACTTCAGGAGTGTATAAACATGAGCCTGTGGTGCCGCTCTTTGAAAAGCCTCTATGTAAATGACCCCTCCCTGTCTGCCACTCCCCAAACTCACTTCCCTCCCTTCCTTTAGTTTTTCATTCTGCCAACTTGTCAGCACACTTCTGCCAAACCGTCCGTGTCTTTAGGCGATGATTTTTTTTTTTTACAGTACAAAGCTCAAAGCACACCGTCATTCCTTCGTTGGAGAAACGTGCCGACGCAACAAAGCAGCTTCTTCCTTCATCCTTTCATCTGTCTTCATCCAGCAGTTCTCTCTCCCGCCTGATCTCATTATCTGAAATTAAACTGTAATGTATTAAAGTTGAGTTGGTGACTCAATTCAAACCACAAAGACTGAAGACTTTGCTGAGCGATGATTCAAGACCAAACACTCCAAACACTAAAATCACTTTATTGTCATGGCAACCATCTCTGACAGGAGAAGAAAAAAAACTCATGAAGAAATATTAAAATCAGTCGAATTTAGAGATGAGTCAAAATGCTGGAATGCATCTTCTCATTTTATCAAGAGTTGCTTTTCTCAGATGGTGCATGTGTCATTTTCTTTGTCTTTTCCTTTTGTCTCTTTCTTATCTTCTGCCTCCAGACGCCTTCACGCCCCTGACCTGCCGCTCCTTCCCTCTCCTCCTTATTTTTCCTCCCGTGTGGAGTCGCCGGTCGCGGCCTCTGAACCCGGAGCCGAGCCCGTCCTCCCGCCGACGCTGCAGGTTGCATTCCTAAACAGAGGAGCTGTGCTTCGCTTACACTCCTATTTTCCAAGAATGTTTCTGGGCTTCATGTAACGATGAGACCCGAAAGGCCGGAGCCACGCCCTCCGACACAAAGGCTGGGTGACGGCGAGGTGGAACTCCGGCTGTGAGCAGGTGGTTTGAACTGGATGTCAGCTGTAGTCACTGAGCTCCCAGTAAACCTCCTGACATTATGATGGTGATGAGGCCGCAGCAGCTGAAAACCCATCTTATGAACTATGAAGCTAATTATCCTCATTTTGTAGTTGAATGGGTTTTTCCATTTGTTTGGCTTTATTTTGTCATTGACTTTCCTTGCATTGTTAGGATTTGACAGCACTGAATCAGAAACACTGTCTCGGTGTATTTAAGGGTCCAATAATGAAGACAAGAGAATCATAAAACTGCTGTTCAGTAACGATGACATAATTGTATATTTGTCATCTTTGCCCCTTTTTTTTAAAGTACATTTCTTTACATACTTACTTTTATCTACATCGACTTTACTGCATTTTACTCTTTATTAACTACAACATTTGTTTGCAAGCTGCTATAAATTAAGCTATCCAACAGTTTATAAAGTGGTTGTATGTAAATATCCACAGCAGCACACAGCAGATATAAGTGATAGAACTGAATGAACAATAGCTTCAGTAGAAGGTGAAAATCAACACTTAATGTTGCTGTAATTATCTGCAATCAAATGAAGCCAACAACACATTTAAAGTCAAATGAAAAATGTCTTTCACACATGACAGATGATGCTGGTGCAGGAAACACCTTTAGTCTGTCTAATAAAACCTATCAAGGCGTCACAGGTTGACCTTTGACCTCCTCATGTCAAATCCATGCTTCACCCTGTTCTACAGTTACTGACTCTCTCTCACAGAGAGCGGCATCCTGAAAGCAAGATGCGAGTTCAGTCTTCCAACATGGCACCACGCTGCCTGATCTGGTCTTCATCTCGTCGCCTGTTGACGAAGAAGGCGAAACAAACAGCCACAAACGGGCCGAGCCGTGCAGGCCGGACCAGGCCGTAATGAGTGAGCGAATTGAGTTTTCCTCCTCCTGACGTGGAGCCGAGTGCGTGTTTGTGGAACAAGGTGGAAAGAAAATGGGAGGGGAGGGGGGGGGCGACCCCCTAAAAATATCGTCCAGGAGCTGTTTTGTCCAGACGGCGTGTGAGCGGAGGGAGCAGGAAAAGGCAGCGAGGAGGCAACAGAGTGGGCAGTGTCTGGACCTGGACGGTGCGGTCGAGCGAGAGAGAGAGAGAGGAGGATAAGAGACGAACTGAAAGTGAGCGAGTGAGAAATCGGGCATAATTACAGACTAGCGGCAAGTCAGGACGATTTTAGCGAGGGAACTCCGTGGACTGGGAGGAAGGAGGGGGGAGGGAGGGGGGAGGCCGCCTGTGAGTCAGAGAAGGGATGTTTGTTTGACTGGGCCCGTGGTTGCTTCCCAACATCGCAACCGCCTGTTCGCAGCATAACAACCACTCCTTCCACTCGTCCACCACAGGGAGATTCCTCAGCACAGCCAGCACTTCTGATTAAACAGGAACCAGATACTTATCGTCGGCATCACCGTTTGAGCAGCTGAGCTTCTCAAGTCAGAGTGCAGAGACACACACTGAAAATCACAATCTACCCGTTGTGTTGTTTGGTGCCAGTCAGGAGCTTATGTTTGGAAGGTTTGGGAATAAGACTCACAGGTGAAGGTGTATCACTGATTTTCTTTAAGTCAGTTTTGCAGATCAAATATGGCACATTCTGGAAATTTCCCCTCTGTCAAAATCAGACCACAAAGACTGAGGACTTTGCTGAGTGATGATTCAAGACCAAACACTGCAAACACTAAAATCACTTTATTGTCATGGCAACCATCTCTGACAGGAGAAGAAAAAAAAACTCATGAAGAAATATTAAAATCATGAGTCGAATTTAGAGATGAGTCAAAATGTTGGACTGCATCTTATCATTTTATCAAGAGTTGCTTTTCTCAGATGGTGCATGTGTCATTTTCTTTGTCTTTTCCTTTTGTGTCTTTCTTATCTTCTGCCTCCAGACGCCTTCACGCCCCTGACCTGCCGCTCCTTCCCTCTCCTCCTTATTATTATTTGTGGGATGAATAAAGGAATTATATCTTCAGACATCACCTGTTTATTATCAAGCTGCTGCTGCATCAACTCAACGACACAGATTTGAGCTCATTCCCACCAACTCTTAAGGCCTTATTTATTCCCTTCATCCACAAAGTGTCAGCTCTCAGCGAACCATGAACGTATTGAAAGCTCGGTGAAACGTGTCTCTGGATCGATGCCACCGAGACAAATTCCTGCACATGGACCAGATGAGATTCAAAGCAGACGTCTCAAACTTTATCCTCCATTAAAACAGTGCAGTCAGTGGGTGAGTGTGGCCCCCGGCTGCTCTCTCTCTGTCTTCAGGGGGCCACAAAGCAGCATCATTAAAAGCGGAGATTCCCCCCCCCCCCCCCCCCCCTCGGCGCTAAAAGAAACCCTTGTGCCGTTTTGAAAGCCTTGGCCATTTTGTGTGAAAGCATCATTCACCGGTCCCGGCCTCAGGCTCCTGTGGAAAACTACAGAGAGGCAGCGTGTGTGTGAGCGAGCCGGCGCCTCCGCTGGCTCCTCCGCTGGCTCGTGGCTCCTCAGCAGGCCACGCCCTCCATGTGTGTGTCAGGTGTGGAAGCACCTCAGGAATGAGAATACCTCAGCAGAGTGGGAGCAGGGAGCGTTACCCAGCCTGTGAAGAATGTGTTTGTGAAGGAGCATCTGCAGCTTTGTTTGTTTGTTATCAGCAGGGTTGGTTTTAGCTTCACAGCAGAGAGGACAGAGCAGTCGTCGTTTCTGGAGCTTTATCTCCAGAGGTGTTGATGAGGTGAAGCTCTGTGATCTGTCTCTTATCACGACAGCACCACTGTTTGTCACGAGGGCGAATCAATACACACAGAGAAGCTCATTCAGTCAATGCTTTGTTAAAGGTTTATCATCCAGGCCGCTCACAAGACGAACTGATAACCTCCTGGTTTTACAGCAGGCCTTTGATTTTCTAGCACAGATTTGGGAATAAAAATGGCGTCTTTACTTCATGATTTCTGTTCAGTGGCATCAGAAGCAGTGAGGCCTTGGTGCAGCAGGGTGGAAAGGTGAGGTGTGAACGAGTGTGTGACACATAACACGCAGCACGTCGTCTTTCCTTTATCTCGACTGACTGGTTTTGTTGCCTAATTTGTCATAACCACTAACTTTCCCCAACATTAACCAGACAGTCGTCGGCACATGCGCAGACAGTCAGACAGACAGGCAGGCAGACAGACAGACAGACAGGCAGGCAGGCAGACAGGCAGACAGACAGACAGACAGGCAGGCAGACAGGCAGACAGACAGACAGACAGGCAGGCAGGCAGACAGACAGACAGGCAGACAGGCAGGCAGGCAGACAGACAGACAGACAGGCAGGCAGGCAGACAGGCAGACAGGCAGACAGGCAGGCAGGCAGACAGACAGACAGACAGACAGGCAGGCAGGCAGGCAGACAGACAGACAGACAGAGCACTTTATTAATCCCTTTGGGAGGTTCCCTCCGGGAAATTGACATCTCCATCATTCCTCATATATTGCACTGTTTAAATACAAAGTATGAAATAGAATGTAAATTATAAAATATAAAATCTAACAATAGACACCATAATAACAATAATAAAATAAATTAGGCAGTAGCGATAACAGAAAATTGAGTCTGTATCCCTGAGTGAGTACAGATTAATAGCAGCAGTGGGTATGGCAATGCTAATGGTAACGGTATAGTGCAGTAAGGTTATATAATAATAATATAATACAATACTATAATATAAAATAATACAATATAGCATATAGTAGTAGTATAATGTAATATAGCATATACAGTGTATAACATACATGTACATGTATAATATAATAATAGTAATTATTACTAGTAATAGTAATGTACAGACGTCAAAAAGTGTTTTTGCATCGGGAGTTAAATAAATAAACAAAAAAGTGGTTTTGAAGAATAAACCGATATTGATGATCGGGTTGTGTAAACATGTGACATTAACAGTTCAGCCTCGTTCATCTCAAATCCTCCAGGATTATCTGCATGACTCGACACCATGAGACAAAAGTGAGAAAGATGTCGGGCGTTTTCTTCTGTTTCCTCCCACAGTCAAACACATGCAGGAGACGGGGGATGTCCAGCGTCTCTGTGTGTGTGTGATGCACCTGTCGTGGAGGTCTCTCAGCCGCTGCATGCTCCGGCGGCCTCCGGTGGCCCCCGGTGGCCCCTGGCCCCCCGTGACCCTGAGCTGGATTAGCTGCATATGAATGAAGGGATATTTGCTCTTCTTCAGAAGTAAACAGCCACACGTCGCGTCATTGAGTCAGGAGAATCGCTCTGATGCGTTCGCCGCATTCATCGGCCGCATAGTTTCGCAAATCTTGTTTTTGCCAAATAAAAGCCGAGCCCTCACATTCCTCCGCCTGACGGAGGGTGATGGAGCATTCAGGGCTGAGCAGAGAGAGAAAGAAAGAGCAGACATCTTTAAACAGTTATTCAGAGCTTCCAGTCAGAGCTGCTGTGGTTTGGGATGTGTGGGCTGCTGCACATGTGTGTGTGTGTGTGTGTGTGTGTGTGTGTTGCCGAGGATGTGCTGATTCTCATGGAGGAGCCGGGCGTGTCAGGCCCAGCCCGTATGTGTGTCAGGGTTGAAAGCATGAGTCAGGCTTCATGGTTGGAAGAAGTGGGAAGCTCCTGAGTGACAGAGCTTATATAATCCTGGAAAATCTTCGCTGTGACATATTATTAGGTTTATAAATCTCAGCGATTTCATAAGAGGCCCTTTTCTGTCTGTCTGTGCCCAGATGGGACGTAAACAAGCTTCATGCCTCATTTCACCTTCGGTATGACACGAGTGGCCCAAATACAAACACAGCATCTTCACTGGGTTTTGTGAAGCTGTTCCCAGTCGTGGTCACAACTGGATCTGTTTTAATTCAAATTATTTTTAAAGTCTGACTGAAAAACAGAGTTCATTCTCCAACAGTTGGACGAAAAATCAGGGTAAAGTTTTGGACTCATTTGGATACTTTATCACCTCGTCCACATCATCAAACAACATGTGTTTGTTGTCCACTCACAGGAACACATCAGCTGTGAGTGGTTCCTGATAGGCCAATGACCTTGTTAACCTTTAGTAAACTAGCAATATTCAGCTTAGGACTGCACGATTATGGCCAAAATGAAAATCACGATTATTTTTATCAATATTGTAGTCACGATTATTAATCACGATTATTCATTATGTTAGATCGCAATTGCGATTTGGAAACTGGCTACCGGCGCTAACGATAACCCCGTCCCCAGCCCCTGACCATAGACTGTATAAAATATGGACGTAGTGTCCGTGACGTCACCCATAGGTTTCTGAAGAGCAAAAATGAAGCAAATCGTAGTGCGCAGCCATCTTGGTAGCCTACCTCCGGTTACTCCAAATATGGACAAAGAGCTGGAGCGAGGGCGGAGCTGAGGAGGGTCCTATGGGCCGGCTGAATGAACGCTATTGGCTGAAAAAAAGCCGCTTTATTCCAAATAATCAAACTAGCTACGGCTAACCAGCTAGGTTAAATGCTAAATATCGTTGCTAGCCGGCTAACCCCACGATCATCTCTTTCCCAAACTCAGTGACTAGAATTAGCCGGGGTGAGGCCCTTTAGACCGTCAGTGGCTAGTTGTCAATCAAAGTGGCGCCACTTAGATTGACAGCTATGAATTGTGCATAATGATGTATGCTGTATATTTTAAACGAACGCCTTATAAAAAAATTCGCCCCCCCCAGAGTTGTCATGGAGTAGAAAAACAGCTTATGAGACTAGAGCCATGTTTTGAACCAGGCTGTAAATGTTTTTTTCTGTCGTAAAATTGGACATTTTAACATGGGGCTCAAATGTAATTGACTCCTGCAGGGTTCGCTCGCTTGCTGTTTAGGCAGCGTAATGATGAGGCCCTAACCTATGGGTCGCCCCCTGGTGGTTGGCTGACTATTGGGTTGAGAAAGTGCTTGATTTGACATGCAACAGAGCTCGCTTTTTAAATGTTAAAATCGCAGACGATCATCTTAATTTAATCGTGGCAGCCAAAATCGTGATCGTGATTCAAATTCGATTAATTGTGCAGCCCTAATTCAGCTTCACCAATCCTCACCCCGGCAGCTGGGATTCGATCGAACACGTCCCACAGAACTGGCTCTGCTGTAGGTGCAGTGGAAAATATTTTTACTATAGAAAAACAAACACCAAACGAGCCAAGTAATGAAAGATGCAAAGTGATGAAGATCTGTGATTAAGAGCAGATAACAGAGCCAGTTTCAGTGTTGGTTTTGGATCCGATGTCACCGATTTATTACCAGTCCTGAAGCCGTGCCGTGTCTTGAATTTACATGCCCATCATCTGTGCCACACGGACGAACCGGGGGCAGCAGAGCTCACGCAGTTTATCATCCGGCAACAGTGAAAAAAAACGAGCGATAAGGAACAAGAGTGAAGCAACTTGGCACCGTGTGAGTCCCTGCTATTGTGAAAATCTGCAGCTGCAGCATTGGGAGATTTCACAAACAGCTTCACCTATGACTCAGTTTGCACAAAGGTTTAAGTGTGCTGTTGCTGTCTGGAGATGAGGTCTGACATCCAGGCGTCCGCTGGTCCGTCAGAATGATCAGAGCCGGACTCAGTGGGATTAAATGTGCAAAACTAAAAATATAATTTGAGATACTTGTCATTTAATTGCATTTTTCTATTATTCTATTTTCTATTATATCTATTACCACTACATTTTGTTACAGTTCTGGAGTTAGTTTTCTGTCTTGGATTTATCATAGTTTGGCTTATTTCTATATCATAGTCTTCTGTCTTAGTTTTGTCTTTGTTCTGTGTCTTTAGTTTTCTGCCTGTGTTTTGTTATAGTTCTTTCAGTTCAGTCCGGTCATGTTGTTGTCCTGCCTTTATCCAGCCTCGTCATGTGTAATGTTTAGTTCTGTCTATTCTAGTTCTGTGTTGTGGTTTCCGTTCCGTCCATCTCATTTCTATATCCAGTGTCTTGTTTCTGCTTCACGTCACTTTCCAGCCACACCCACCTCATCATGTCACCTGTGTTTCCTGGTTATGCTATCACCACCTCTACACCATATAAACCTGTTCATTTGCGGTTGCCGTTGCCGGATCATCTCCTCATGTTCCTGTTCATGTACTTTGTTGTACCATGTCACATTTAGCCTGTCGCTAAAGTTTTTTGTGGACTTTCCTGGGCCCGTCCACGCTGTGAGTTTTTGTTTAGAGTTCATTTATTTTCATTAAAGACTTTCTTTCGAGCAGCATTTGATTTGTGTGATGCGCTTGAGTCCTCACCTGCCCGTGTGGACACATTTATTTGATGGATAAAGTTACTTTCCGGACTAAATATAAACTTAAGTCATAATAGGATCCATTACTAAACATTTGACAACTTGAAATCTATCAGTAGTTTGCACAACATGGAGCAGCCACATTTAAATGCTGCTTAACACTGAGTGCAACCACGAGGGCTAATTATCAGATAATGGTGCATTGAATATTAGAACATGATCATCAAGAGGAGACTCAAACACACTAACTAGAGTTTGCTCTTATTCGCTGATATCAACCACCAAGTGAGGCTGCAGCAGCAAAAAAACTTGAGCCAGTTTTATCACTTTGAAATTCATTCATAAAACTGTTTCAAAATTTAGACGCTTTAAGTGGATTTTACAGGCGAAACTTTCTTACCTTTACTCACCTGAAGCACAGTTTTGAATTGAGGATTTGTCCAACGATCTTTAGGCCTTGGTCATCTCATAACACCAAACGATCAATATCTCATGTTCACTGGAATCTGAATGAGCACCAACCTGAACCGTTTCAAGCCTAATTGATTTTTTCCAAAACAGCCTAATTGCCAGTTGCTCGGCGGGTCTGTCATCTCCGCCTGACTCCGTGTTCGAGCTGCATGATCCGACAGCTGCTCTGCATACCTTCCAGTGCTGTCATCCCTCGCTTGATCTGCAGCCACAGAATCACTTTCAAGGAGGCAGAAAAACATCAGGCACCTGGCTGGAGCCAAGGCTCATCACTGAAGAGAGTCATTCTTCATCTGCCATCCGTGCAAGGAAATTACATCCCTTTGGCATGAGGCGTGAAATCTCTATCAGTGCCGGGATGACAGGGTGTTAACCAAAGATTAGAGGGGAACGTAGCACAAATGATGTTGTTGCTATTTTCTCTTTGAGAAATGTGATGCATTAGCGACTTTGTAGTTTGGCTAAATACGAACATAATAACCCATACAACCCCAGACGTGAGTGATCGTCTCCCCCCTGGGTTCTCTGCACTTCTGAGTGTTTACATTTCAGCGGAGGAGAAAAAGCAGAGACAGGTGCACACAGTTCAGCTCAGAGGTAATATTTTCCATTTTTAGACAGGAGCACTTCAGGGCGATGACAAAGAGGCAGTTTTATGGGTAATGCTCTCAGCAAATGGGCGACACATTGAACGGCGATCAAAAAGGCTGTTCAATGGTTTTTCCGGCCCACGACAGTTTCCTGTGAGATCAAAGCTGACTTTTCTATGGTGCAGTTTGGTGGATGGTTTCATTCACAGCTCCACACAATGAACAGTGCACTGAGAGCGATGCATGAAGCCCCAATCATCACAGCAGGATTACAATCCCTCACATTTGCTTTAGGGTCATTCCAGAATTGGAGGACACTTTACGCCCCACTCATCAAATTTTAAATAATCCACATACAAAATAATAAAACATGCAGTTTCTGAGTAAATTTACTTGTCCTGAGAGCAAATCTAAAAAAACTAAAAGAAAAGAATGCTTGAAAATAGTTTTAAAATACCAAATAAGTCTGGAGTACCCCCTAAAATGCCATTTTCTCTTGTCCCTTCCCCCTAATGACCAAATTGAATTTCAAATAAAACTGTTAAAATGAAATTATATTTCATTTTTTTGGTATTATTTGTTTCATTGCTGTCTCTTGTAGCTGTGGGAACATTTGTTTTAATAAAAATAATATTTCAAATAATAATTATTATTCATGGAACATGTGTCCCCCAACATGGACGCAACCCTGTTACCATAACCTTTTTAGCATGGTAGAAGAAGAAAGCAGTGAATCACATGATATGCTGGACTTGACATCATCAAACAGTTTTCCAAAAGAATGAGTAGAGCAAAGTTATGTCCTCTCTTCTGTTTTTCATATTTTTATAACATAGTTAGCCTTGATTGAATGTCTCACTCTACCTCATGCAACCCTGTTATGCCTATAATCAGAATAAGACAATTTTTAAAAAAAATGTCTTTACTTATTTTCATAGGTAAGTTTGTCCTCTTCCTCAGCAGTAACAGCTAGCTAAGCAGCTAGCTTCTACTCCTGAGAGAAAGCTAACATTAGGATGGATTTGCAACCCTGTTACCTGCAACCCTGTTACTGTGATATGAGTAACGTTGCACCAAGTATTGTAAACACCAAATAAATCATGTGAGAAAAATTGTACCATTTATCTGTAAGCTGAGCTAATCAAGCTTTTGATAGTTTATTACCTATTATTGATGAATATGTAGCAAGAGTGAAGGTTTATTTTTCAAGAATTTGGAAGCCAAAATGTCCTCGAATTCTGGAATGACCCTTATATTAATAAGAAAAAAAAACTTGTAGAAAGTAAAACAACATTTCATGATTTTTCCAGTTCTGATTCTTTCTTCATGTTTCACATCACATTCTGCAGAAAACACTGAAAGACTGTGTTCGGTCAAGAGTAGAGTGCTAAATAGAGTCCACTTTGGTTAAAGCAAATGTCCCAATTTAGTTTGTTGCTATAAATGAAATCAAACTTCAGATCAGCCCGAACGTTCTCGTGCACAGTTTGGTAAATACTCACACCCCTCTGCATCTCATACAAATACTAAAGGGCATCTTGTGTGTGTGTGAAATGCACCAGCTCCAATGTAAACACATGCATTTCAATATTAGACGCTCAGAGCAAGTTCACACAGGGAGTAGATAGATGGGTCAAACACAGGACTTTGACCGAGGACAGTACAAACTTTTATAACTTATTTTCAACATTCAGACCAAGAAGGTGAAATGGCAACAATTAGTCTCATCAAAGCACCTTCTGATTATCATGTCTTCATCATCTCCAGAATGACAGATGACACTAACATGATAAGATCCAATCTCACTGGATGTAAACCTCAAATTGATGTTTGGAGTCGGATCAGAGGTTTTTATCAGCAGAATCTGAGCCCAGTTCCCCACCGGCTTCAACAAACATACCAGACTCTCAGGGGGGAAAAATGTTGAGTATGAGTCGAGTGTGTCGAGTGTGAACTTCACAGTCTGGCTCAGGAGAAAGTGTCGTCTCTAAAAACGACTGGAACAAAATGTGTTTTCAGAGACGAGTGAGGCCTGAGGTCGACGGTCGACTTGGACTCCCTTCACCATGAACAAGGTGAAAGCAGGAAGAGTTCACTTCCTGAGTGACAGGTGCACATCAACATTTACTGCGACAGAAAACTTCCCCCATCAGCTTTTATGATGTTGGTTTTGTGCTCATCGCGGCGGCAGATGGTGGCTGCTCCCTTCACACCAAAAAACAGGAAATGATGTCGCCTGGATGAGCAGAGAGGGAAGCTGCTGATTGGAGGACGACGGAGCCGTGATACAAGAACACCTCATTTCTTAGAATCTACTGTCTGCAGTTTTTCATGTTCTGGTTCTTATGTTGGCATTATTATGAATGAATTAAGTCTCTGACAAAGGTCCTGGAAGATCAAAAAAAGAAAATGCACATGAATCTGTGTTTCCTTCCATTACTGTTACTGCAAATATTAGAGTTGTGTTAATCAAGATAAACCGTTGGTGGCGCTAATTTTCCCGTCAGGTTCCATTAAGTTCCATTTTGGCAAAAAAGATGATGCAACAAGAAGATACAATTAAAAAAAGTAAAAAGAAGCTGACAATCATCTAAAACTCATAGGGGGACATAGGGGGAGCGGAGCGACAGGTGACACAGTTCACAGACGCTCTCCGACGTACTGCGAAGATGGATCTCGGCTATTTTGGAAAATGGTTTGAGGGGCTTTTCCAGCTTGTTGTGAAATTTTTTCCACTGCGCCAGAACAAATGTGACAGGCAGTGCCTCAGAATGCCGGGGCCTGTCGGGACATTCCTCCCTCCCAAAACCCCACATCCATCTTCTCCCCCTCTCACCTCGCCGTCCGTCCACCACGTGTGGCGGCGAAATACTGCACACGCTTCTGTTTCTGATGCCTTTCTGTGTACTTATACTGAGGCTTATACTTATACTGTGTACTTATACCACTGAGGCCTGTACATTCGCTTTTGCATTTCCGAGGTTCTGATTCAGCTTATTTCTTCTTCACTGATTTTCTGCCTGATTAGACCTTAAACACATCACTCAGTTGATGCTCAAGCTTCGTCACTGACTCGGTAAAGTCACAAATTTAAAACCCAAATCTTTATAACGTTCATCGCAGTTTATGAAGATTGATGTAAATATTCTGGTTGTCGCTGCTCTCGATGGAAATAATCAGTCACATTTCAACACGCAGCAGTGTTGCATTATGGCTCGTGAAACATTGTGCAAACCTGATTTACAGTGCAGCTCATGAGCTCCAGGAATCTGCACCATAGGCAGCTTCTACAACAGAAAGCAAGTTTTTAAAAGCAGAATTGTCAACACCTGCAGCTGCTCTGTACTGTAACTGATCAATGATTAAAATTGAAAAGAATCAATTCCTTCATCTCCTTGTAAATGTTCTCATCTTCAGTGTTGTTGTTTTTTTGCACATTCAGTTTTTATTGGCCTGGAGAAAGACAAGCGTCCTCTACTCTCAGGTTACCTGGGCCCCAGGTGATGAGGGGGCGTGGCCTCGCTGTGTTTATGACTGTGAGCAGCGACAATAATCTTGGCCGTAACGAAGACGCAACTAGACAGGTTTTACAGTTTTAGTTATTGTTTGATATCTTGCCAGGAAAAAAACAAATATTTAAGAAGATGATTCAAGATCATGATCATCAGTTTCTTTCTCAGTAAAAAAACCAACCTCATTTTCTTTGCATGTCGTTGAAGGACTTTGCATCTTATTCCAGTATCTATTTCCATTTTTCATAAGTCCGTTCTTTTTTTTTTCTCATAACTGTTTTGTTCATTCTCTGGATTTCCCAGCTGTTTACATCTGAGTCCTTCATTCCTCTGCTCACCTTCGTTGCCTCTCTCTGTGGCAGACTGGCACATTAAAGGCCTTGGTTTCATTCAGCGAGGGTCATTTTCTTTTTTTTAACAGACCCAGTTCTTTAGCAGCTGCTCTGTGCCAGAAAGCAATATTCATTATTAGTGGAAAGAATTCTGCATGAGTCACAAGGAGGCGGCAGCATCAGAGAGAAAATGGCCGCTGGGTATGCCAGACGGCGGGCTGGTCCGTCCCGCCTCCACTGCCCAGGACCTGGGAATATTGGTCTGATGCATTTAACCAGAGAGAGCAGCATTAATGCTTCAGCTGGGATCGAACCAAGCTGCAACCTCCGGCGCTGAAAAATGAAGCCAATGCGGAAGTGCAAAAAAGCTGCAGTTCCTCGAATAACCACTAGAGCAGGCCGCAGAAGGGAGTCAATTACATTTGAGCCCCATGTTAAAATGTC
>JBBMOC010001064.1:0-14926 GCA_037975185.1 Centropyge bicolor | reverse complement strand
GGGGGGGGGGGGGGCATGACGTGGCTTCTTCTGTTTAATTATTGTTGTGCTTTTTCATACAAGGCACAATCAGGAATATATTGATTAAAGCCAGCATGGAAATGGTTAAAAAGTGTACATCAAAATTCAAAAAGGGTTGAATTTAAGCCTCACATACATTTCAATTTGGAAACACTCTGAATTTTCCTGACTGATATTAAAGGCTGTAATTATGGTCAGCTGTTGGGCAGTTTTCCCAAATGAAAAGTTAGGCTGCTTTATCATGACTCAGCGTATTCTCTCTTCCAATTAGTGTTACTGAAATGAATAAAACACAACACTCAGTGACTGATAATTGAAGGCTGACAAAACCAAATACACTTCAGTTCATTACAACTTCTTAACATTTTAATTCAGTCATACCTCTCTGATAAAGGCCTGGCACAGCTGTTACATCTCCTAAATGGAATAAAGATGAAGGCTCTGATTGGGTGACTTGGTGTCAGTGAAATTTAGCAACGCTGCTGTCAGTCAGTCAGAGAAAAGTTGGCTTCTGAGTAAAATTATAGTCAGTGGTTTTTGATTAAAAACACCTTCATTTAACATATTTACTAAGATATCACATTAAGAGTTTAAAAATTCAAAAAGTACTACACAGTACAATAAATACTTATGCACTTATGATCAGCATGACATACCAACTAGGTACTGACCACTATCTTCCAAAGTGTTGGCCATTACATTCTCTAACTACCAGTCTATCTGTCAGTCAGCTAAATTGTTTAATTAATTGCTTTTATTTTTAAGTATTTTTTTTAATAGCAGAAAAATTTCCAACTGTTTCAAACATTAAAATAATGCAGAGTGCTGTTTCTTTGGGGTTCAGTGGTTCAGATATCTCCATGCAACAAAACATATAAATCAGACATTTTTTAGAAATACATTTCCAAGAGCAAGCTGACATTTAAACTACAAAACTGACAGTTGACTAAAACTCTAACCTCTAGCATCTTGTTGAAACTTGATGAATAAGGCAAGTTACACTCAAGACTGTGGCTCTTGTGATTCCAATATTATATCTTTGCAACGGTAAGACTGAACAGCTAATCACTGTCAGGTTGGAATTCAATTAAAAAGGCTGCTTTAATCATTATGTATCATCATCCCTGCCAACTGTCCACAAGTGATTGGTCATTTACATTGGACGAGCAGCCGACCAGGCCAGCTGATGGTTCATCAACATGATAAGAGCTGCGTGTCTTATCAAGAAAACCAAGCATATATATTCCACAGAGCAGACAGAGAGCAGAGTCACCAATTAACAGCCAAGAGCTTCATTTCAACAGCTTGAGGAACTTGATTGATTGTCAACAGTTGTTATTTAAGTTGGCAAAATTAATGGTTCCAGACCAAGCGGCAAGCTCCTGCGCTGAAAAATGAAGCCAATGTGGAAGTGCAAAAAAGCTGCAGTTCCTCGAATAACCACTAGAGCAGGCCGCAGAAGGGAGTCAATTACATTTGAGCCCCATGTTAAAATGTCCGATTTTACGACAGAAAAAAACATATTTACAGCCTGGTTCAAAACATGGCTCTAGTCTCATAAGCTGTTTTTCTACTCCATGACAACTCTGGGGGGGGGGCGCGAATTTTTTTATAAGGCGTTCGTTTAAAATATACAGCATACATCATTATGCAGAATTCATAGCTGTCAATCTAAGTGGTGCCACTTTGATTGACAACTAGCCACTGACGGTCTAAAGGGCGTCACCCCGGCTAATTCTAGTCACTGAGTTTGGGAAAGAGATCGTCGTGGGGTTAGCCGGCTAGCAACGATATTTAGCATTTAACCTAGCTGGTTAGCCATAGCTAGTTTGATTATTTGGAATAAAGCGGCTTTTTTCAGCCAATAGCGTTCATTCGACCCGCCTCAGCTCCGCCCTCGCTCCACCTCTTTGTCCATATTTGGAGTAACCGGAGGTAGGCTACCAAGATGGCTACGCACTACGATTTGCTTCATTTTTGCTCTTCAGAAACCTATGGGTGACGTCACGGACACTACGTCCATATTTTATACAGTCTATGTAAATTACCTGTATATCCTTGTGATTTCTGTTCAGTCTTCAACATAATGAACAATGTTGTATTAATCAAAAGCTGTGTCTGCATCAGCCATGTTGCTGGAGATTGAATTGTTTCTTCTCCAACAGCTCCTCTGTTTTGGTTGGAGGTGCCTCTCTCTTATGGGGTTCCTCATGGTTCCATCCTGGGTCTCCTATTATTCTCGATCTATATGCTGCTCTGTGAAACCAATAGATACTGTCATTGTATGTGGATGCTACGCAACTGTCCAATCCCTAAACCCCTCCCTGAAACAGCAACTGACAAGTCATGTCAACTACGCACCGTTTTTTCCACACTTCCAACACAAAATAAAAAATACAAGCACAAAACTGAAGAAAAGACTGCAACTGTAAAAACATGGTTTGGGTTGCTTTTACTTGAGTGAAACATGAGCCATTATGTGGCCTGTGAAGACATCTCTACTGAACAAAATAAAAGCATCTCTGTTCTGTCAGATGCGTGAGACGACTGCATGAAAAACTAAACCTAAAAACCCCTCTGTGTGGACATGATGTCAGCCATGCTTCTACATCCAATTCAGGACTGACACATTTGCTGCGTAGGAGCCAGTGTCCTGGATGTGACTGTTATATCTGTCTCATCTGTTCTTTTTTTGAAATGTAGGGAGGTTTTCTCATTTCTCAAACTCATCACTTGGCCATCCTCATTTTAAACATATTGCCTGAAAAGAGATATATATCTAACTTCTGAGCTGTTTGTCCTGTTCAGTTAAGTTTGTCTATAGTAAACATTTGTTTTTATGTTAATGATAAAAAAAATAGTTCTCACAATATCTAAGATCTCACAAGACAAAGACAATTCTACTCTCATTACCTCATTACCTCATTAGGATGCTGACTTTTTTGCCTGGGACATGCAGCTTTAGCCTCAGACTTTTTTTTTTATAACACTATCATAATCATATATTATAAAGCACAATTATGTTGAGTATATAGCCATAAAACTGATATTTAAGACTCTTTAGCTGGGTTTGCATTTTAATTTGATTTCACTGGAAACATTAAAAAGCCAGAGTCAGCCAGAGTTTCCAGACAGCAGTAAAAACGAGAAGCCTGCTTTTGTCTGAAATCAAGGGCCCTATTTATAAAATGAATTTCAAGTGGTAAATCTGCCGTGCTTTGTAAATTGAATATTTGAGGAGAAAGTTTGACGGACAGAGCAACAGTACTTACGAGGGGCGGGGTTTACTGAAGAGTCCACTTCCCCCTGCAGCCTGACACTATCTGTCCTCCATGACCTCTTTCTCCAATTGCTGCTATTAAATATTGAATGTCTCAAATCAAAGACCCCTCTAATTGCTCCTTCCCCTGGTCCCACTACCTGCATGATGAGCGGTCTGACATGTGGTCTGGGGGCTCTATCTAAATGAGCCGAATGTAATCTTGGTGTAATTTTTTGACTCGGAGGTGTAATGCGATGCTCAGGTCACTAAAGCACCGCGGTCTTATTTCATATCACCAAAATCAGGTCATGGTCCTCTCATTTGCAGAGCCGCAGAAGGTTACGGCTGCTTTTATCTCCTCCGCTCTGGACGACTGTTACACACCTGATTCAAGCGTCAGCAGGCACTTACACTCATGACCTCAGTGTTTCTAAAGTCCTGCTTATGGCTCCAGCTGTTTCTTTCAGTGTGGACTCTTTATTCTGGCCATCATGAATTCAGGCTGAGCTGGTGATAACCTTCTGCTCATTTTCACCAACAACAACGATGAACTTCTGTGATAAGACAGCAGCTGTAAAACACAGCTCCTTCAGACCCTCTGCAGGTTTTTATCACCTGCTCCCTCTGCCTCTAATGAGTGCACAGCCTGTGTTGTCCCCCAGCCACCGGAGCAAGGTGTCGGCGAGCGAGGATGGATAAAGAGAGGAAGAAAGATGAGAAGCTGTGGCACAGAGTGAAAGGATGAAGGCATTGTATCTCAAGCTTCTCCCACATGCAGGTACAAGCCCGAATGGACTGCAGGAGGGCAGTTTGTCACCGGCTGTCCTGCACACTATTTCTGCCCAGAAGAGAGGTGGGGGAGGAAAAAAAGGCCTATAGTCTCACAGCCTGACCGCCTCCCTGCTATAATGGAGGCCCCGGCTGCCCTGCCCCCCTCCCCTGGCCGGCACCAAAAAGCCACCGAGTCATTAAACTAAATTACTGCTGTAAAACTTATGTGGCACGCAGACCCCCAAAACACATCCATCAGGTGGCGAGAGAGCGTGCCAGTGGCTCCCGCCCACCCTGGATTCCTCCCGGTAACCATGCCGGCTTGTCACGCAGGTGGGGATGACAGAGGAGCCAATATCACGAGGAGGAGGTCTCGCAGCCGAGGAGTGATCCAAACTCAATAAAAACAGATGATGGCGGCGAAAGTGAGGACGAACACAGGGGAGCCGAAAGCAATCTGCACATCCAAATCAATGTTTTGGTGATGACGCTGTTTTTTTGCCACCGAGAAGGATGTTTCTCCAATTTAAGTCTTAATTGTAAATGCTCATTTCAGTGGTGCTACCTCCACTTGTTGGCCTGGTTAATTGCAGCTCATATGGCACTTCAGCTGGAGGTGAGCTGCTGCAGTGGGTCACATACAAAAATAATGACTGCTGAAAGACAGTGTCATTACCCAGAGTGCACGATGAGAATCACACACTGCTCGCAGGCAAGGCGTCACACTGCAATTAACCAAAACTAACAAGTTCACAGACTCATTCCTCTTTGGCTTCACATCCCACTTAAAAGCCCTGAATAACCTTTTTCTCTTCAGGGCAAAAGGCTCCTGCATAAAGACATCATTTGCTGCTCAAGTTAGAGCAGTTTGAGGGTTTTTTTGCATGAGAGATGTCTGCGTTTGAGCTTTTAAGTGGGTGTGGTTGAGTGAGAAAAGGTGATGTCACATCCGACCAATCAGGATTGAGCAATGTTTGAGTCGAATCTTATGAAGACAGTTCTATAATAACTGTTAGGTTGTCAATCAAATCTGGTCCTGATGAAGAAGTGCAAATATACACAAATATATAGAAAGTAAAGAACAAGAAGGTGCAAACTGTAATTTAACTGTATGGACATAATCATTAATCAAGTTAAGAGTAATGATCACAAAGGTAAAGAGGGTGAGGGTGAGGGGATATATACACTGTGGTTTTCAGGGGTCAGGATCACAGACATGTATGAGAAAGTGGAATACACAGGAACAATGTATGTACGATATCAGCTGTAGCCACAGGAAAGTGTTTATGGTCTATTCAAAGGTGATGCCCATGACATCAAATGGATCATGACCCATGTTGTTCGTAAGTCTGAAAGTTAATAATGGTGATCTATAGAGAGAGAGTAAGCCAGCTGAAGAGAGCTGAGGCACCACATGCCTCTGCTGGCCGTCTCTCACCAGGAGGCAGATGAGCTGTAAAGTTGGACGGCCACCGGAGGGAAGGAGCTCCTGCCGTGCTTCGTGGTGGTAACAGTCTGTTGATTTCATATTGAATGTTATACAGAAGCACAGAGAGACATTTGTAACCGAGTTTTCAGTAGCTTTAAAGTAGACTTAGCAATTTTTTATCAGCGTTTGATATTTTGGGGCTTGTTTCATGTTAAAGTTCTTCAGTGCCTTTTATCATCATCTGCTATTATTGTCTCAGTCCTCCCAAACCATAGTTCATTTGCCATAAACACCATCTTACCCGTAACCTTAATTATACTGTAAATGCTATGTTACCTATATCTGCATTCTGTCCTGAATAACAATGTAATTTCACTTGTTTAAGCCTGTGTCATGATCAGTATGTGTCATGTTTAAATGCTTGGTCACTCCACTGCAGACAGAATCATGCAAACCATATGACAATTAATTTTGCACAAAAGACAAAAATTAAATACTGCTCTGCTTGTAATACCTGTGAGTTTTTGCCCTTGTTGTATCTGTATGAAATGGGGCACACTCACCCACATACACTCACACCAGTTCAGCTGCAACGCTCTCCTGGATTTTGAGTGGGAGTCTGGCTGGGTTTGAAAAAGATTCTGTGGAACTGCCCCGAGGTGTGAAGCAGCAAATTTGGTCATTTGCATTTTCAAGCTCTCTCCTTGTGGAAGAAAAGTACGTTGCTATAGCTTCTCTGCAGCAAAAAGACGGGATTCACATGTGCCTGGCTTTTCTTTGTCTCTCTCTCTCTCAGTGGATGTAACCACGGCTCAGTCAGCAATGATATGGTAAACTGTGGTTTACAGAAGCAGCCTCTCTGTCTGTTCACTACATGCAGGCTGAGTGATTGTTATTTTTAGGCCAGTGATCTACCTGCTTTGTCTTTATGCATGTCTCCATTTATTTATAGGCTTTTGCTTCTGCCTGCAAATACATAACTCACAAAGTGGTCTCCATCAGTCACATATAGCACCTTAAAGCATGATCATTTCCAGTTATGGGGTGAGTTAATTAACAAGATATGCCATTACAAATAAGAGTCTGTTTGTATCCAGCTGCCACAGGTGGACATTTTCTAACTCACACTTACAGCTGAAACACGTCTGTGGCTTGATGAGACATTGATCTGTCCATGCACTCAGAGTTATGCAGTCGCCCTTGACTGTGGCAGAAAGGTCTGTTACATCAGATCCTGAGCATTAATTAATTCACTGGAGATGCTGCTCTTTAATAATACATTGAGGTGAGCGTGTTTTCGCTGTGTAGTGTTTTTCTCTGGAGTGGTGCTGAGCTGTTTAGACTGACTTCTGAAAAAAAGAAAATAAGGAGTGCAAAAGGGCTTTCGGGTGCTTGAATTAAAGAAGCATTTATTTGATGCAATTTTCCTTTAAGTGTCACTCTTCAAGATGACAACAGATGTCACAGCACAAAAAGCACAGGGGGGACTTATTGCCTTCTAACCAATCAAATGGCTTTTTATTTCAAAGTCTTTCTCAAGTGACTAACATTTCACAGAACTGTCAAACCCACATCTAACAACACGGGGCTGAAATAACAGAGGAGAAAAAAACACCGCTGTCACTCTCTCATCTTTGATGTGAAATGACTTCACAAGCAATTAGTGACATGCAGTGCACAAAAATACCACAATAGACTCATATATATATAGCTGCAGGAAGTGTGATGCACGGCAAACAAAAGTTCGACCTTTTCTTGCTTTTGGTCCATTAAAAATGCACGATCTCGCCGCTCTTTGATGCTATATTTAGCGCTGTTAAAAGGGGTCCTTTCGAGACCCCACTTCCTGCTGAATGTTCCATTAAAAATGGATTAGCCCCCAGCACACCTGCTCATTGACTCTCATGGGTGGAGGCGGCTCACCCGGTCAATATTCACACACTCCAACAAATCTAATGAGAAGGTGGAGAGCAGGGGGGGGGGGGGGCATGACGTGGCTTCTTCTGTTTAATTATTGTTGTGCTTTTTCATACAAGGCACAATCAGGAATATATTGATTAAAGCCAGCATGGAAATGGTTAAAAAGTGTACATCAAAATTCAAAAAGGGTTGAATTTAAGCCTCACATACATTTCAATTTGGAAACACTCTGAATTTTCCTGACTGATATTAAAGGCTGTAATTATGGTCAGCTGTTGGGCAGTTTTCCCAAATGAAAAGTTAGGCTGCTTTATCATGACTCAGCGTATTCTCTCTTCCAATTAGTGTTACTGAAATGAATAAAACACAACACTCAGTGACTGATAATTGAAGGCTGACAAAACCAAATACACTTCAGTTCATTACAACTTCTTAACATTTTAATTCAGTCATACCTCTCTGATAAAGGCCTGGCACAGCTGTTACATCTCCTAAATGGAATAAAGATGAAGGCTCTGATTGGGTGACTTGGTGTCAGTGAAATTTAGCAACGCTGCTGTCAGTCAGTCAGAGAAAAGTTGGCTTCTGAGTAAAATTATAGTCAGTGGTTTTTGATTAAAAACACCTTCATTTAACATATTTACTAAGATATCACATTAAGAGTTTAAAAATTCAAAAAGTACTACACAGTACAATAAATACTTATGCACTTATGATCAGCATGACATACCAACTAGGTACTGACCACTATCTTCCAAAGTGTTGGCCATTACATTCTCTAACTACCAGTCTATCTGTCAGTCAGCTAAATTGTTTAATTAATTGCTTTTATTTTTAAGTATTTTTTTTAATAGCAGAAAAATTTCCAACTGTTTCAAACATTAAAATAATGCAGAGTGCTGTTTCTTTGGGGTTCAGTGGTTCAGATATCTCCATGCAACAAAACATATAAATCAGACATTTTTTAGAAATACATTTCCAAGAGCAAGCTGACATTTAAACTACAAAACTGACAGTTGACTAAAACTCTAACCTCTAGCATCTTGTTGAAACTTGATGAATAAGGCAAGTTACACTCAAGACTGTGGCTCTTGTGATTCCAATATTATATCTTTGCAACGGTAAGACTGAACAGCTAATCACTGTCAGGTTGGAATTCAATTAAAAAGGCTGCTTTAATCATTATGTATCATCATCCCTGCCAACTGTCCACAAGTGATTGGTCATTTACATTGGACGAGCAGCCGACCAGGCCAGCTGATGGTTCATCAACATGATAAGAGCTGCGTGTCTTATCAAGAAAACCAAGCATATATATTCCACAGAGCAGACAGAGAGCAGAGTCACCAATTAACAGCCAAGAGCTTCATTTCAACAGCTTGAGGAACTTGATTGATTGTCAACAGTTGTTATTTAAGTTGGCAAAATTAATGGTTCCAGACCAAGCGGCAAGCTCCTGCGCTGAAAAATGAAGCCAATGTGGAAGTGCAAAAAAGCTGCAGTTCCTCGAATAACCACTAGAGCAGGCCGCAGAAGGGAGTCAATTACATTTGAGCCCCATGTTAAAATGTCCGATTTTACGACAGAAAAAAACATATTTACAGCCTGGTTCAAAACATGGCTCTAGTCTCATAAGCTGTTTTTCTACTCCATGACAACTCTGGGGGGGGGGCGCGAATTTTTTTATAAGGCGTTCGTTTAAAATATACAGCATACATCATTATGCAGAATTCATAGCTGTCAATCTAAGTGGTGCCACTTTGATTGACAACTAGCCACTGACGGTCTAAAGGGCGTCACCCCGGCTAATTCTAGTCACTGAGTTTGGGAAAGAGATCGTCGTGGGGTTAGCCGGCTAGCAACGATATTTAGCATTTAACCTAGCTGGTTAGCCATAGCTAGTTTGATTATTTGGAATAAAGCGGCTTTTTTCAGCCAATAGCGTTCATTCGACCCGCCTCAGCTCCGCCCTCGCTCCACCTCTTTGTCCATATTTGGAGTAACCGGAGGTAGGCTACCAAGATGGCTACGCACTACGATTTGCTTCATTTTTGCTCTTCAGAAACCTATGGGTGACGTCACGGACACTACGTCCATATTTTATACAGTCTATGTAAATTACCTGTATATCCTTGTGATTTCTGTTCAGTCTTCAACATAATGAACAATGTTGTATTAATCAAAAGCTGTGTCTGCATCAGCCATGTTGCTGGAGATTGAATTGTTTCTTCTCCAACAGCTCCTCTGTTTTGGTTGGAGGTGCCTCTCTCTTATGGGGTTCCTCATGGTTCCATCCTGGGTCTCCTATTATTCTCGATCTATATGCTGCTCTGTGAAACCAATAGATACTGTCATTGTATGTGGATGCTACGCAACTGTCCAATCCCTAAACCCCTCCCTGAAACAGCAACTGACAAGTCATGTCAACTACGCACCGTTTTTTCCACACTTCCAACACAAAATAAAAAATACAAGCACAAAACTGAAGAAAAGACTGCAACTGTAAAAACATGGTTTGGGTTGCTTTTACTTGAGTGAAACATGAGCCATTATGTGGCCTGTGAAGACATCTCTACTGAACAAAATAAAAGCATCTCTGTTCTGTCAGATGCGTGAGACGACTGCATGAAAAACTAAACCTAAAAACCCCTCTGTGTGGACATGATGTCAGCCATGCTTCTACATCCAATTCAGGACTGACACATTTGCTGCGTAGGAGCCAGTGTCCTGGATGTGACTGTTATATCTGTCTCATCTGTTCTTTTTTTGAAATGTAGGGAGGTTTTCTCATTTCTCAAACTCATCACTTGGCCATCCTCATTTTAAACATATTGCCTGAAAAGAGATATATATCTAACTTCTGAGCTGTTTGTCCTGTTCAGTTAAGTTTGTCTATAGTAAACATTTGTTTTTATGTTAATGATAAAAAAAATAGTTCTCACAATATCTAAGATCTCACAAGACAAAGACAATTCTACTCTCATTACCTC
Organism: Centropyge bicolor; assembly: GCA_037975185.1. NCBI lineage: Eukaryota > Metazoa > Chordata > Actinopteri > Pomacanthidae > Centropyge > Centropyge bicolor. The sequence continues at coordinate 4,533 of JBBMOC010001064.1, read as the reverse complement.
ATTACCTCATTAGGATGCTGACTTTTTTGCCTGGGACATGCAGCTTTAGCCTCAGACTTTTTTTTTTATAACACTATCATAATCATATATTATAAAGCACAATTATGTTGAGTATATAGCCATAAAACTGATATTTAAGACTCTTTAGCTGGGTTTGCATTTTAATTTGATTTCACTGGAAACATTAAAAAGCCAGAGTCAGCCAGAGTTTCCAGACAGCAGTAAAAACGAGAAGCCTGCTTTTGTCTGAAATCAAGGGCCCTATTTATAAAATGAATTTCAAGTGGTAAATCTGCCGTGCTTTGTAAATTGAATATTTGAGGAGAAAGTTTGACGGACAGAGCAACAGTACTTACGAGGGGCGGGGTTTACTGAAGAGTCCACTTCCCCCTGCAGCCTGACACTATCTGTCCTCCATGACCTCTTTCTCCAATTGCTGCTATTAAATATTGAATGTCTCAAATCAAAGACCCCTCTAATTGCTCCTTCCCCTGGTCCCACTACCTGCATGATGAGCGGTCTGACATGTGGTCTGGGGGCTCTATCTAAATGAGCCGAATGTAATCTTGGTGTAATTTTTTGACTCGGAGGTGTAATGCGATGCTCAGGTCACTAAAGCACCGCGGTCTTATTTCATATCACCAAAATCAGGTCATGGTCCTCTCATTTGCAGAGCCGCAGAAGGTTACGGCTGCTTTTATCTCCTCCGCTCTGGACGACTGTTACACACCTGATTCAAGCGTCAGCAGGCACTTACACTCATGACCTCAGTGTTTCTAAAGTCCTGCTTATGGCTCCAGCTGTTTCTTTCAGTGTGGACTCTTTATTCTGGCCATCATGAATTCAGGCTGAGCTGGTGATAACCTTCTGCTCATTTTCACCAACAACAACGATGAACTTCTGTGATAAGACAGCAGCTGTAAAACACAGCTCCTTCAGACCCTCTGCAGGTTTTTATCACCTGCTCCCTCTGCCTCTAATGAGTGCACAGCCTGTGTTGTCCCCCAGCCACCGGAGCAAGGTGTCGGCGAGCGAGGATGGATAAAGAGAGGAAGAAAGATGAGAAGCTGTGGCACAGAGTGAAAGGATGAAGGCATTGTATCTCAAGCTTCTCCCACATGCAGGTACAAGCCCGAATGGACTGCAGGAGGGCAGTTTGTCACCGGCTGTCCTGCACACTATTTCTGCCCAGAAGAGAGGTGGGGGAGGAAAAAAAGGCCTATAGTCTCACAGCCTGACCGCCTCCCTGCTATAATGGAGGCCCCGGCTGCCCTGCCCCCCTCCCCTGGCCGGCACCAAAAAGCCACCGAGTCATTAAACTAAATTACTGCTGTAAAACTTATGTGGCACGCAGACCCCCAAAACACATCCATCAGGTGGCGAGAGAGCGTGCCAGTGGCTCCCGCCCACCCTGGATTCCTCCCGGTAACCATGCCGGCTTGTCACGCAGGTGGGGATGACAGAGGAGCCAATATCACGAGGAGGAGGTCTCGCAGCCGAGGAGTGATCCAAACTCAATAAAAACAGATGATGGCGGCGAAAGTGAGGACGAACACAGGGGAGCCGAAAGCAATCTGCACATCCAAATCAATGTTTTGGTGATGACGCTGTTTTTTTGCCACCGAGAAGGATGTTTCTCCAATTTAAGTCTTAATTGTAAATGCTCATTTCAGTGGTGCTACCTCCACTTGTTGGCCTGGTTAATTGCAGCTCATATGGCACTTCAGCTGGAGGTGAGCTGCTGCAGTGGGTCACATACAAAAATAATGACTGCTGAAAGACAGTGTCATTACCCAGAGTGCACGATGAGAATCACACACTGCTCGCAGGCAAGGCGTCACACTGCAATTAACCAAAACTAACAAGTTCACAGACTCATTCCTCTTTGGCTTCACATCCCACTTAAAAGCCCTGAATAACCTTTTTCTCTTCAGGGCAAAAGGCTCCTGCATAAAGACATCATTTGCTGCTCAAGTTAGAGCAGTTTGAGGGTTTTTTTGCATGAGAGATGTCTGCGTTTGAGCTTTTAAGTGGGTGTGGTTGAGTGAGAAAAGGTGATGTCACATCCGACCAATCAGGATTGAGCAATGTTTGAGTCGAATCTTATGAAGACAGTTCTATAATAACTGTTAGGTTGTCAATCAAATCTGGTCCTGATGAAGAAGTGCAAATATACACAAATATATAGAAAGTAAAGAACAAGAAGGTGCAAACTGTAATTTAACTGTATGGACATAATCATTAATCAAGTTAAGAGTAATGATCACAAAGGTAAAGAGGGTGAGGGTGAGGGGATATATACACTGTGGTTTTCAGGGGTCAGGATCACAGACATGTATGAGAAAGTGGAATACACAGGAACAATGTATGTACGATATCAGCTGTAGCCACAGGAAAGTGTTTATGGTCTATTCAAAGGTGATGCCCATGACATCAAATGGATCATGACCCATGTTGTTCGTAAGTCTGAAAGTTAATAATGGTGATCTATAGAGAGAGAGTAAGCCAGCTGAAGAGAGCTGAGGCACCACATGCCTCTGCTGGCCGTCTCTCACCAGGAGGCAGATGAGCTGTAAAGTTGGACGGCCACCGGAGGGAAGGAGCTCCTGCCGTGCTTCGTGGTGGTAACAGTCTGTTGATTTCATATTGAATGTTATACAGAAGCACAGAGAGACATTTGTAACCGAGTTTTCAGTAGCTTTAAAGTAGACTTAGCAATTTTTTATCAGCGTTTGATATTTTGGGGCTTGTTTCATGTTAAAGTTCTTCAGTGCCTTTTATCATCATCTGCTATTATTGTCTCAGTCCTCCCAAACCATAGTTCATTTGCCATAAACACCATCTTACCCGTAACCTTAATTATACTGTAAATGCTATGTTACCTATATCTGCATTCTGTCCTGAATAACAATGTAATTTCACTTGTTTAAGCCTGTGTCATGATCAGTATGTGTCATGTTTAAATGCTTGGTCACTCCACTGCAGACAGAATCATGCAAACCATATGACAATTAATTTTGCACAAAAGACAAAAATTAAATACTGCTCTGCTTGTAATACCTGTGAGTTTTTGCCCTTGTTGTATCTGTATGAAATGGGGCACACTCACCCACATACACTCACACCAGTTCAGCTGCAACGCTCTCCTGGATTTTGAGTGGGAGTCTGGCTGGGTTTGAAAAAGATTCTGTGGAACTGCCCCGAGGTGTGAAGCAGCAAATTTGGTCATTTGCATTTTCAAGCTCTCTCCTTGTGGAAGAAAAGTACGTTGCTATAGCTTCTCTGCAGCAAAAAGACGGGATTCACATGTGCCTGGCTTTTCTTTGTCTCTCTCTCTCTCAGTGGATGTAACCACGGCTCAGTCAGCAATGATATGGTAAACTGTGGTTTACAGAAGCAGCCTCTCTGTCTGTTCACTACATGCAGGCTGAGTGATTGTTATTTTTAGGCCAGTGATCTACCTGCTTTGTCTTTATGCATGTCTCCATTTATTTATAGGCTTTTGCTTCTGCCTGCAAATACATAACTCACAAAGTGGTCTCCATCAGTCACATATAGCACCTTAAAGCATGATCATTTCCAGTTATGGGGTGAGTTAATTAACAAGATATGCCATTACAAATAAGAGTCTGTTTGTATCCAGCTGCCACAGGTGGACATTTTCTAACTCACACTTACAGCTGAAACACGTCTGTGGCTTGATGAGACATTGATCTGTCCATGCACTCAGAGTTATGCAGTCGCCCTTGACTGTGGCAGAAAGGTCTGTTACATCAGATCCTGAGCATTAATTAATTCACTGGAGATGCTGCTCTTTAATAATACATTGAGGTGAGCGTGTTTTCGCTGTGTAGTGTTTTTCTCTGGAGTGGTGCTGAGCTGTTTAGACTGACTTCTGAAAAAAAGAAAATAAGGAGTGCAAAAGGGCTTTCGGGTGCTTGAATTAAAGAAGCATTTATTTGATGCAATTTTCCTTTAAGTGTCACTCTTCAAGATGACAACAGATGTCACAGCACAAAAAGCACAGGGGGGACTTATTGCCTTCTAACCAATCAAATGGCTTTTTATTTCAAAGTCTTTCTCAAGTGACTAACATTTCACAGAACTGTCAAACCCACATCTAACAACACGGGGCTGAAATAACAGAGGAGAAAAAAACACCGCTGTCACTCTCTCATCTTTGATGTGAAATGACTTCACAAGCAATTAGTGACATGCAGTGCACAAAAATACCACAATAGACTCATATATATATAGCTGCAGGAAGTGTGATGCACGGCAAACAAAAGTTCGACCTTTTCTTGCTTTTGGTCCATTAAAAATGCACGATCTCGCCGCTCTTTGATGCTATATTTAGCGCTGTTAAAAGGGGTCCTTTCGAGACCCCACTTCCTGCTGAATGTTCCATTAAAAATGGATTAGCCCCCAGCACACCTGCTCATTGACTCTCATGGGTGGAGGCGGCTCACCCGGTCAATATTCACACACTCCAACAAATCTAATGAGAAGGTGGAGAGCAGGGGGGGGGGGGGG
>JBBMOC010001063.1:0-14929 GCA_037975185.1 Centropyge bicolor | reverse complement strand
TGTTCCTCATTCAGCTGCGCCGGCATCAGGCCAAGATGGCCTCCGCCCGTCAGCACACGTTAGCCCAGCTCCAGCGGCTCAACGGCCCCAAAGAGCCCCAACACAGCAACCACCTCCTCACTACCACCACCGCTAGCACCAGCCCCCTCCTCAGCTCCGTCCCCTCTCCTGTGTCCCACCTCGGACACGTGGGCCTCTCCGCTCCCCTGGGCTCTTTCACCACCCAGGTGGGGGCCCCCCCTGTGGCACGCCTGCCTGCCTGCCCACCCCTCATTTTACCATGAGCTGGTGGAGGTTGCCACTAAATGTATCACAGGCTGCATTAGACTTAAATCAGATCTGTTAGTCTGTGTTTTCTTTTCGTTTATGTCATATCTCATTTAATTTGGACAATGAATTTTCAACATTTTATCATTGAGTAATGTGAATATTTTTGTCCATTATTCACGGCCCTTCAGTCAGATTGTCCATTCAACACTTTGGTCCAGTGTAAAATATCTCATCAACTCTTTTGACTAAGACATATATAGACATTCTTTGTTCCCAGAGGATGAATCCTAATGATGTTTAACCTCCTCTCACTAGTGCCACTAAAAGGTCAGGTTGTCAAGTAGAGAAGATAAGACAAAATAAGCTGTATCCAACTTGTTCATACATGACATGTCTCATCCGTCTCAGATTAATAAGACTAAGATTAAAATTCCTCACCACCATCAATGGATCTGACCAAAGACACTGAATTAGGTGAAAGAAACATATAGACTGTGATTGTCTCATTTTTCTGCAAACACACAATCATCACAAAGACACTACAATCACATTAATTTTTTTTACATATATAAAACCATCTATTAATCAGACTTACTAAACAAACCTTTCAAAATATGGTCTTGTTCACTGATGCTCACGTCCTCTCTATTCACATCTGGACACACTCTTAGGTCAGACCTGTAGCTCCCAGCTCTAAATGTGAAACGATGCTGAAAAACAAACCTACCCCAGGATCAATAAAGACAAACCAGAACAGAAGCAGCATCAATCTTCCAGAATCTTCCAGTCTATCAGTGGCAACCTCCACCCAGCAGCTCCCGTGTTCTCGTGCTGTGACTTCGGGCATGGTTAACCTGTGAGCGCCGGCCTGGCTGCCGTCATAGAACCATCCACCTCTTTTTCCATGTGCTGTCCTTGGCTGGTCAGTTTTCCATATCGTGCTTCTGGTGATACTGTCCATAGCATGTTGTGCCTCTAACTCTCGGACGTCCTCGCAGCCATCCCATGCTTTGGCTAACCGGCTGGCTGTGGATGTGTCGGTCACTTCTGATTGGTGAATCCTTCATCTCTGGCCTCAGTCTGTTTTCTGTTGAGTCATGTGAGCTGAATCAGAGCTGAATTCAGCGATGTCTCGAGATCTGCTGCTTCTCATGGATCTGGTTTGTGCTGGTGTTTTGTTTGTTGCAGTGGGAGCACCCGAACATCTCTGACAAGATAAATGAGTGTGTGTGTGTGTGTGTGTTGGTTGTGATGCATGTTGGTGCAGACACATAACAGCAGCTCACACAAACGTCACTACATCCTGCTAGATGAACTGTCAGTGAAGCTTAGTGAGACTGAGACTCAGATGGTGAATTATTTCACTCCTGTTGACACAAATCAATAATGCACACTCACATGTTTGTCACCTTCCAGGCTGATGACACCTACATGCAGCTGAAGAAGGACTTGGAGTATCTGGACCTGAAGGTGAGATATGAAGATGGACCTGATCCCTGTTAATTTAACCTATCTTCTACTGATCTATTTCTGCTGTGCCTTCTCTGATTTGACCTGTCCCAGCTCAAACTAACACACTTGGTGTCTCCTATTGACAAACACTTCTTACACTCCGACCCTGAGACATTAGCGTGCACGCTACCAGTAGAGATGTTCTGGCATCTGTGTGAGAATAATATCCCCAGTAGACTTTGAAAAAAAATCTTGTGTGGTTTTAGAAGCATCTCACGAAAGCAGCCGCCATTTTGTGACTGCGGCTCTGTGTCTTTGTGATTTTTTTGACTCGCAGATCAGAGCTCTAGAGCCCCTGATCCTCGCAGTTCACAGTTTACTACTGCACTGCACTGCTGGGCCTCTCAGGCCTCTAATGAACGTAAGCTGTATGTGTGTTTGTGTGTGTGTGTGTGTGTATCCAGTATATATACTACTCAGAGAGATGTAATGTTGTGCGTAGTGTGTCTGCGATTGTGGATGTGCTTTGATGCTTGTGCATGTTCCTATAGTGTTCAGAGCAGGGATGCATGTGTGTAGTCTGTATGTGAGTGTGTGTGTGTGTTTAGATTGTTCTAGAAAGACCATCCCATTGCTTACAGCACTGCATTCACAGCTTGAATGGCATCAAATGTCTTATCTCCACGTGACCTTTGACCCCCCCCCTCCTTCTCCTTCCATGTGGTCATGTTGATGCTGTTGAAGAGTGGGCATGGGATGGCTCGGCAGTGCATGTGTTGTGGCTGTGGCTGTGGCCCGGTGGTTGAAAAGCCAGCTGCTTCTACCATCGTCTCTGAAACGCTGCACCTCCTTGACAACAACACAGGGCTCTACTGTGTCATGTCTCCACTTCTTTTCCAAAAAAGGAGCACATGTTCTCCTAAACTAATACCTTCCAAGCCGAGAGCTGATATCAGTGGAATTTGTTGATTCTTTCATTATTAAATTCGCACACAAGCTCTATTCGAATGTTATTCAAACTAGAGTGTTTCAGGAGGTTATTCCAGCACTGTAGACCCCTGTCAATAATCCCAGTAAAACTCAGAGAGACCACCTGAACTCAGGAGTCCAGGTCGTGTTCCCAAAACAAATATTTTCCTGTTCACAAAAAAAATACTGAAACTTTTTTCTATGGACATCGTGTACATTTGTGCAGGGCTTCAAAGTGTCCATAGCCATCGTGTTCTTCATGGCAAGAGCTGACTTTATGTGCCAACACTCACTCATGTTGTCATGTACACAAGGTCAAGAGAATGTGTTAGGGATAGTCCGCCTCAGCCTCGTAGTGCTGTAGTCCGTAGCTGGTCTGTATGTCCTGTATCGCCTGTATTTCAGAGCCACGGTTCAGACACTTTATTTGATTGTACAACTGACGTTTAGAAATGCTTATTTTGCAATTTGCAGGTAGCTGGAAGTCAGACGCTGAAGGAGTCGGGGAAACCTGTCAAGGTTGCAGAAAGTGACGTGGATGTAAGTAAAAGCTTCTGGAAATGGAGGTTGTGTTTTTGTTCCTGTTTGTCTGGCAGTGAGTGGGATGTCTACGGAGCCCCTTAGGGGACATGGGGGAAAATTTTTTGAAGGGTTAAAAAAAAAAAAAAAGATCAATTTTATAATAACTTTGCGAGATCTCGCAAAACTTGATCTTTTTTTTTTTTTTTTTTTTTTTTTACCCTTCAAAAAAATTTCCTCCATGTCCCCTAAGGGGCTCCGTAGGATGTCTACAGATATCATGTTAAGAAAATTGAATTAAATCTGGTTGAAACTGAGGAAGGAAATGGTCTGAATTCAGAGGATTTGTTAATATACTCTTCTTACTTGAATGAAAAATCTGGCAAATGCATTCAACGATTTTTTATCGCTGTATCTAGTTTGATGCAAATATATATTCACATGCATTTGCTATTTTTTAAATTGCAAATGAATTGGATTGTTCAGCCTGGTTACACTGAGTTACTCTGAGTTCTGTCTCCTTCTGTTTTGTTCCGCTCCAGACAAAGGAACTTTAGTTTGTTTAGGGGAGCGGCACCAACTATCGTGGTTCAGTTGGGAGTAAAGTGAGGGTAATTACGCCCCAGCAAAATATTGATGTTGTGGAAGAAGGGTGGGAGGACATGGTACACTACTACTCTTTGCTTCAAGGGTCAAACTGAATGCAGCGAGTTCATATACAAATGCCATAACTCTTTTCAGTTTGATAATTCAAACAATTCCCTGCGGCTTCTCAAACAGTCTCACATCTCCTGTGGAAGAATTTCCCAGTTTAAGCTTCATACACACAGTTTAAACAATTTATGAGAGCATTGTCTGAGATGAATATTTGATCAGATCCAACAACAACATCACCGTGGAGACAAAAAACAGGATTAATAATTTATTTGATGGAATATAAAAACTAGTGTTGAGCGTAAAAATTTATACGGCCGAGCACTTTGTTCGCATCAAGCCGCGGCGCCGTCACGTGAACGCGGTGCTGTTGTTTTACCGCGGGATGATAAAGTGATCCAACCTTTGCCTTGAAGTTTGCAGAGTTTAATCTGGGATTAATTAACGAGGCTCAGAGCCTCCCTGACACTGTAATTAAAAGTGTCAGGTGGGTCGCACCCACTTTGTGTAATGGGCTCACTCACAGTAATTACACCCGAACGAGACCAGGGGAGCTGCGGGACTGTGAATATTAAGTGTTACCAACCTGCACCAACACAAACATTTAAAAACACATGCGTACATGCACACAAACACATCACAATACAGACTCACAAAGATACACGTTCTTGGGCACATAGTAATTTATCTACAGCTGCAGAGACAAGGGGAAGTTGTAATTAAGTAAATGGACTACTTAATTACCAGAGGTCATCACACAGACTCACTGTGGTGAGCTGCAGAGACGTGCTTTATCAGTTAGAGAGCACGGTCCCCACAACTCAGCTCTGTGTCTCCCCCTGCAGGTGAAGCTAAGTCGGTTGTGCGAGCAGGACAAGATCCTCAAGGATCTGGAGGCGAGGATCAGCTCCCTGAAGGAGGACAAGGTACACGCTCTGCTAGTTATGCAGGCCCTCGATCAATCAGAGCAGCGACCTCAGTCAGGCTGATGAGTCAACAGGCAGAAATGTTAGATAATTAGAAGATGTATTACAATAACGGTGCTGCATTCAAGGACAAGGTTTACTCTGCTGCAGTGGAGTTTGATAACAGACGGTGATTCAGCTGTCAAAGAGTCGACAGCAGTACAGATTCATCTTTCACAGTCATGGAGGAAATTCTGTTGAAAGGGAGGCAGACATACTGATTTGTCAGACTCTCGATATCTTGACTGACTATTATCAGACCTGACCAGATACACCAAATTCACAGCAGTTCTTGAAGAGCTGTTGGACACACTCAAAAGTAAGATTACTACATATATACTTTAAGATCTGGAATGAAAGCCTGATCAGATCTCCTGATTGACTGTAGAAACATGCTGCCCCCTGGAGGCCATTTTGAGTAAGTGTTATCTGAAGAGTGCACATTCTTTGCAACATGCTTTGCTTGACCTCCTGCTGCATGACTCCTCACCCCCTCAGGACAAGCTGGAGAGTGTACTGGATCTGTCCCACCAGCAGATGGAGCAGTACCAGGAGCAGCCGGCCCACGCCCACAAGATCGCCTACCAGCAGAGGCTCCTGCAGGAGGACCTGGTCACCATCAGGGCCCAGATATCACGGCTCTCCACTGTATGTTCTGTGTCTCTGTGTGTGTTTTCATTCTGCGCAATATGTCTCATGTATAGTCTCAAGGAATATGGCTGAAATGTATCACAATAATTACAAGGATATTTTTCTAAATTAGAATATATGCAATGTATACATCACATATTGGCAAATGCAAAATCTCAGATAACATGATCCAATTAAAAAAAATCTTGTGTGTAATATAGTTTGCTGGAAAGATGGTGTGTAAAGTGTGCTTACATAAGTGTGTGCATTCATAGCTGTGCATGTGTGTCTGAGCATGTGTGTGTTTGAATGCATGCAGCTGCTTGTCGTTGTGTGTGTATAGGCAGCCACAGTATGCGTTTGCATGTTTGTATCTGTAGTGATGCCTGTAATTAAGTTTGTGGATATGGGCTCATTTTCTATACATGGATATTGCAGACTCCCTGTATATGTCAGCTAAGACTTTTTGTGTGTGTGTGTGTGTGTGTGTGTGTGTGTGTGTGTGTGTGTATGTGTGTGTGTGTGTGTGTGTATGTGTGTGTATGTGTTGCAGGAGATGGCACTGGCCTGGGACGAGTACAGCAGGCTGGAGAGGTCTGTGGAGCAGCTGAGGACGGCGCTGCAGGCACACATGAACCACAGCGCCACTCCTCAGGTGAGACCTGGTACTGCAGCTCAGAGCAGGTTCACCTCCCAAAAAAATCAAGTTGAAATCAGAAGTGAAAGCTATAAACAACATATGAATGGAGTCAAAAGTGTTTGCATATATATTTTAAACTGCAGCAGGAGAAAGGTGAGATGAAGCGCGAGCTGTGGAGGATCGAGGATGTGATGGCGGGACTGAGTGCCAGCAAAGCCAACTACAAGATCACCATCGACTCTGTCCAGAACCCAGGTTGATAACCACGGCAGTTCAGCACTTTAATGTTATTGTCACAACAATTTTTAGGAAAATGTTTAGAAACCTGTTTTTGAAGATCATGTCACAGTATAAATGAAAATGAAAATCGTGTAGCTCATGACTCATTGAAATCTCTGTCTACATGTCTGTTTTTCTCTCTCACTCTAAATGTAATCAGTAGTTAATTCCTGGCTGTAAATCCATTTACATTTCAAAGCTAAACCTTGTGTGTTCACACGTTCCACCAGAGAGGAAATTAGTGCCTTCGGTGTCAGACCCGGCAGTGCCTTCCCACAGCGCAGAGGTCCAGCCCCCTCCTCGCAGCTCCATCCCCAGCATCCTCTCCCACACTCTGCCTCACAGCACCGTGCCAAAGTGGGTGAGTGTCACCCTTCTGCTGGGAAAAATTCATGCTGGGTTTCAGGAATCAGTGCTGGATTTAGTCTGTGTTTAAGAGTCCAACATCAGAAACCTTCACCAAAACCAACACAGCACTGCTTCTAATACTAAAGTCAGTCCTTTTCTTCCTGGTTACCGTCCAGGTAGAAGACACCGCCCCACCCAGGCCGCCACTGCCTCGCCTCTACGACTACGAGGAGACGCCCCCTGTGGTGCCGCCTCTTCCCAAAGAGGCCTCGGTCATCCGCCACACGTCTGTGCGTGGGCTCAAACGCCAATCAGACGAGAGGAAGAGGGACAGGGAGAGCGGGCAGTACGTTGTCAATGGAGACTGTAAGGTATGGGGCCATTAGTACGACCATGATTCCAGAAAAGTTCGGGATGAACCTTTCATACCCAATCATGATCCTATCACCTGTTACCAATGAACCTGTTTACCTGTGGACTGATCCAAACAGGTGTTTTTGGATCAGTCCACAACTTTCACAGTCTTTTGTTGCTCCTGTCCCGACTGGTTTGAAACATGTTGCTGCCATCAGATTCAGAAAAAGTAGATATTTACAAAAGTCATTGAAGTTAATGAGTCAAACATTAAATATATTGTCTTTTTACTGTTTGAAATGAGTAGATGTCAAAAGGGATGAGCTTATTTTTTACACAGCATTCCAACTTTTTTCCCATCAGGGTAGTACATAAGGAAATCCTTCTCCCTGCTTTCGCCTTTGTTGGAATGAAGTCTCATGAATGCAGTTTTTATCCTGTCTACGTACTGTCTTTGTCTTTCAGACTGACCTGCGTTCATACCTGAGTGAACCAGAGCTGCCAGGACTGAGCCACCACAGCGTCGGGTCTGACGTTGACTGCCAGTATTACCAGAGCAAAGGTGGGGCATGTGAAACATTTAACAGAAAAATACAGATCTTTATCTCAGCCTTTCCTAGACTGCACACCAGCTATTATCATTACCCTATCTTGGCATTTCTGTATGTACTTCAAAGAGATAGCAGAGCAACAAATATTTTTTTTTTGTCTTTTAATTTTTCTTACTTGACGCGAACTTTTTGTTAAATTGTATATAAACTACAGAAGTCGTATTACATTAATGAATGAAAAGCACTGACGAGGGTATTTGTGTCCAGGAAGACACATATTTTCATTAGAAATCCAGTCTCTTCGGACTAAAGGATTCTTCAGTCCAAATGTGAAAAATGTTGTGCTTCTCTGACTAATAAATTCTCCCTCAGTAATAGAATTTATTGTCACCCACAAGAGGAGTGTAATGTCTCAAAGAGATGGATCACCATCTGGAACGCAGATAAAATTCTTCTAAATCCTGAGACATTCTTTTGTCAAATACAGAATTTAATTTTGTAAATATTTGTAATGCTCAGCAGTGAAGTCGAGGCATTTGTTTTTCTAGTGCTGTATAATAATTCACTCTTACAGAATGGTGAACAGGTTTTCTTACTCTTGGGTAATTCCATGCCAAATCACCAGAAGTTTCCCGACTGACCATCTCAGATTTGCTTCATCATTTTTTAATTTTTCATTTTAACGTTTAATGTCCTTGTTACTAATAACTGCTGTGCAAAATTTTAGGCCAACATCTCCACTAGTTTCAGAGATATGAAGCCTTCAAAAAGGGGGCATGGCCCCATATGTAGCATAGAAACCAGCATTACAATCAAACATCCATAGTTTGATGGCTAATAACTTATGCACTGTCCACATGAAATGATTCAAATTTTCACACATGCTTCTTTGATAGAATGAGGCTCTGTACACAGAAGGAGAGAGATATGGCTTCCTGGAATGCACGTATGTCCATGGTAGCACTTTTGGCTCTCTATATATCCGGATTTAATGACACCAGATGTCTGATTCTTCATAAATGAGACATGTTATAGTACTATCAGGAAAGCAAGTTATATCTGTGGCAAAAATTATACTTCCTCATATATAGGCCTCTAAAAATGGAAAAAAGCTTGTCGCGTCTGTATTTTGAATGCTTATAGCAACAATCTGACAAGGTTTACCAGAAAACAAATGAGATCAGTGAAAAGAGCAAGGTCTAATTGATATATGTACCTAATATGAAGTTGGTGCTGAGAATAAAACTATTGAATTAAGGCTGGTGAACATAGAAGGTTTTATGACATGTGAAAATGCCATTCACAAAGCTCCATCACATGCATGTGGACCACAAAAAAATGCTGATGAATAGATTTTTTTGGATGATTTTGTTGCATGTTTCAAATTGACCTTAAAACTACTCAGAACCAGTCAACGTTTCATTCTGAGCATGAAATTGTTGTTTTTGGGGGCGTTGTCACCATTTGTTTGACAGTCAACCAGGTGACCCCAAACCGAAAAAAAAACGCTGATGTATAGTATGACATTTTTTTGGGGTGATTTTTTTGCATGTTTCATATTGACCTTAAAACTACTCAGAACCTGTCAATGTTTCATTCTGAGCATCAAATTGTTGTTTTTGGGGGCGTTTTCACCGTTTGTAGGACAGCCAACCAGGTGACCCCAAACCGAAAAAACCGCTGATGTATAGTATGACATTTTTTTGGGTGATTTTTTTGCATGTTTCAAATTGACCTTAAAACTACTCAGAACCAGTCAGCGTTTCATTCTGAGCATGAAATTGTTGTTTTTGGGGGCGTTTTCACCGTTTGTTGGACAGTCAACCAGGTGACCCCAAACTGAAAAAACCGCTGATGTATAGTATGACATTTTTTTGGGGTGATTTTTTTGCATGTTTCAAATTGACCTTAAAACTACTCAGAACCAGTCAGCGTTTCATTCTGAGCATGAAATTGTTGTTTTTGAGGTCGTTTTAAACTTTTTTTGTACAGTCAACCAGGTGACCCCAAACCGAAAAAAAACGCTGATGTATAGTATGACATTTTTTTGGGTGATTTTTTTGCATATTCCAATTTACCTTAAAACTACTCAGAACCAGTCAACGTTTCATTCTGAGCATGAAATTGTTGTTTTTGGGGGTGTTTTCATTGTTTGTTGGACAGTCAATGAGTTGACCCCAAACCGAAAAAAACGCTGATGTATAGTATGACATTTTTTTGGGTGATTTTTTGCATGTTTCAAATTGACCTTAAAACTACTCAGAACCAGCCAACGTTTCATTCTGAGCATGAAATTGTTGTTTTTGGGGGCGTTTTCACCGTTTGTTGGACAGTCAACCAGGTGACCCCAAACCAAAAAAAACGCTGATGTATAGTATGACATTTTTTTGGGTGATTTTTTTGCATATTCCAATTTACCTTAAAACTACTCAGAACCAGTCAACGTTTCATTCTGAGCAAGAAATTGTTGTTTTTGGGGGCGTTTTCACCGTTTGTTGGACAGCCAACCAGGTGACCCAAAACTGAGAAAAATGCTGATGTATAGTATGACATTTTTTTGGGTGAATTTTTTGCATGTTTCATATTGACCATAAAACTACTCAGAACCAGTGAACATTTCATTCTGAGCATGAAATTGTTGTTTTTGGGGGTGTTTTCAATGTTTGTTTGACAGTCAACCAGGTGACCCCAAACCGAAAAAAACGCTGATGTATAGTATGACATTTTTTTGGGTGAATTTTTTGCATGTTTCGTATTGACCTTAAAACTACTCAGAACCAGTCAACGTTTCATTCTGAGCAAGAAATTGTTGTTTTTGGGGGTGTTTTCACCGTTTGTTGGACAGTCAACCAGGTGACCCCAAACCGAAAAAAACGCTGATGTATAGTATGACATTTTTTTGGGTGATTTTTTTGCATGTTTCATATTGACCTTAAAACTTCTCAGAACCAGTCAACGTTTCATTCTGAGCATGAAATTGTTGTTTTTGGGGACGTTTTCACCGTTTGTTGGACAGTCAACCAGGTGACCCCAAACCGAAGAAAACGCTGATGTATAGTATGACATTTTTTTGGGTGAATTTTTTGCATGTTTCATATTGACCTTAAAACTACTCAGAACCAGTCAAGGTTTCATTCTGAGCATGAAATTGTTGTTTTTGGGGGTGTTTTCACCGTTTGTTGGACAGTCAACCAGGTGACCCCAAACCGAAAAAAACGCTGATGTATAGTATGACATTTTTTTGGGTGATTTTTTTGCATATTCCAATTTACCTTAAAACTACTCAGAACCAGTCAACGTTTCATTCTGAGCATGAAATTGTTGTTTTTGGGGGGTATTTCAACTTTTTTGGACAGTTAATGAGTCGCGGTAGGAAATGAAGAGGGGTAATTCTAATTGATATATGTACCAAATCTGAAGTTGGTGCTGTGAAGGAAACTATTTTATTAAAGCTGTTTAATATAGAAGGTTTTATGACATGTGAAAATGCCATTCACAAGGTTTGCACAGCAGTTATTAGTAACAAGGACATTAAAATAACAAAATCTGAGCTGGTCAGTCAGGAACTTTCTCTAAGATCTGGTGATTTGACACGGAATGACCCTCCTGTCTTTTTTGTTTCTTCTAAAGTACTTTTTCTCTTCATTTTGAATTCTTTTACTCTTCATGAGACATTTATCTTTGCATCCTGTGATGTTTTGTAAAAGGAACTAAAACTGATTCTTGTCCAGGTCTGCTGGGCTCCTCGTCCCGACAGAACCAGTCCACGTCCATCTCGTCCTACGTCACCCTGAGGAGAGGCCCCGGGAGCTCGGCAGTCCGGGTGAGTCCAGATATCAGGTGCTGATACCTGTGATCAGCTGGAGAAATTCAGGGTCATCTCAAAGTTTGTAAAGGCCTAGTGCTGTTGATGTTAGGTGGTAAGTTCAGGGTTTCAAGTGTGAGGTTTGAATACACTGAAAGGACATACAGCTTCCTCATACAACACCTAATCCTACATTTAAATCCTTTGTGTAGCATGTGATTATTAGATATGTTTGAGTCCCCTGTTCCTATACAAATGAAAATCTGTTTTAATACATGCAATTAAATATTAGGTGCAGGTTACATTTAATATGAGGAGTGGCAGTGACACTCTTTGTATTTGTACTGTAGTACTTTCGATTTTCTGCAACTTTATACTTGTTCTTCACCAGATCTCAGAGGCAAGTATCGTACTCTTTACCATTCCTGTGCACAAACGATGCACAGTATCTCCAAGTTCGGTGATTTGAATGTGAATGTTTCTGATGAACTGAAGTGTTTCTTCATGAGTCGAGAAACTTGTCCTACTGAAACTGTCCCCGTTTCCATCCCGTCCCTGTTCCACTCCTCTGTCTTCTCTACCTGTCCCACTTCCCTCTCTCAGCAGGAGAGACCCAAGAGTGCCTTGGAGCGTCTGTCCTCGCCCACAGAAGCCCTGCAGCTGCCGAGCGCTCCGTCCCGAGGGCGAATGACGGCCGAGGAGCAGCTGGAGCGGATGAAGCGCCACCAGAAGGCGCTGGTTCGCGAGCGCAAGAGGAACCTCAGCCAGGGCGAGCGCTCCTGCACGGGCCTCTCCACCTCCACCGTCACCTCCCAGCGCTCGTCCTCCTCCTCCAGGCTGCCCTCCAACACCTCCGACCCGCCGGCCTCCGTACGTTACCCCCCGCCCCCGCGCAGCAGCAGCAGACACAGGGAGCACCACCTCCACCACCACTGCTGCTACGCCACCCTCCAGCCCCCAGCCACATCATAACCCAGCAGGAATGCTAACACACTAGCACTCTCTGCCTCGTGTAACCTGGTGGTTGTTAGCCGTGAGCACTAACGAGCTTGAGGGCGGGACTGACTGTGGCTGGCTTGGTTAACGCTTTAAGAACAATGGGAGACAAAATGAGCACAGGGGATTGTGGGGNTCAGCTCATAGGTTCAGCTTTGTTCTCGGCTCTTGTTTTGGTCAACATAGCTCAGGTTCTGCTTGGGTGAAATGTGACAGCCCTCGATGTGCAACTGCTGTTTTGGTGCGAGTTGTGTGTGACTTGATTGAAGCTGTATTAAAGCAGTCTAGATCACATGATCACAAAGTTGTCAAAGTTGTAGCAAATGATTTTTTTCTGTTTGTTTTTATGTCAGTTTAAAATAGACATTATATTTGAAAATCCTATCTGAGTCAGGCCTCCTCTGGGTATCACTATTTTTTAAATGACTTAAAATTACAAACAGATACAAGGGCCATTTTTGGTCCTCATGAAATCTCTTGGAATGAACAAAAAAACTTGCACCTTTATTATCCCGACAGAAAGCAGAAATACTGATGTCTTCCCCGTGTGTTCTTCTCCTCAGCCAAAGCTGCAGCAGAGCACTGACCCACAGGAACGACCAGCAACAAAACAGAGGAGATTCTTTGTGAAGAGGAAGGATCTGAACAGATTTCAGCTGTTGCCAACTAACTGATTTGTAACAAGTCTCTTTTTATGAGTGAGAACAAGACACACATTTCTTTCTGATTCATCGTTTTGAATAGAATCAAGTTTCCCTGCTTCTGCACTTACATTGCACAATTAAGGAACAATAATTTATAACACGAGTGAATTGCTTTTTTTTTTTTTTTTTTTTTTAATCTGCGATTACCTGTTTTGCTGTTTGGTCTGTATTTTTCTGAGTGAATAAAAGAAGAGTGAAGTGAAAGCCGATGCCAACATGCTCAGATTAGTAGGAATGTTTTGACATGAATCATTTATTTATTACATCGTTTGGCTTGACTTGCTTTTTCAACTTCTACTGTCTTCAACACCGTCCTGTAAAAACTCAATGCATTAGAATATAATATGAGTAAAAACTGAAAAAAAAATTGACTGTAATAAAACACATGAAAAAGGCATTTACAGAAAATAAATATTAGATTGAACAAGTTCATTGTTTGGTGTCTGTTTCCTTGATAATGACATTATTTGACTGTTTGAATGTTAATGCTTGAAGGTAGATTTGCCTTCTTATATTGCTCTATATCATCTGTCCTGTCCTGTACAGATGAGGGACAGACACAGTTTACACATATTAAAGGATAAAGAGGTAATAAATGTATAAGGTAAAACACTGGCAGAATATATACATGTATAATATACTCTTATTTGGATGTAAGGCGTTCTATTCATTCTAACAGCTGAGCTCTGTTCATTATCAAATAGTAAGAAAATTAAAGACATGAGTATATGATGCATATTAAAGAATGAATAGATAATAAATGTATTATGCAAAATCCTGGAGAAATATATTGACCGCACACTTTTTGTTTGTTCTATACATTCTAGCTTTATAGTTGAGTCAGCTGGTAGCTCACACTGCTGTCCTTCATTGATGGAGATAATCAATCCCCCACAACTTAATTATGGTCTTTTGAGTCCTGTATCCCCACAGGGACACTAGATTCTTTCTAACATGTTATTCTAGATTCCAACAATGTTAATAGTAATTTCTTGGAATGCCAAATCCTGGGAGGGTTCTGCTGCAATACTGTAACCTGACACAAAGGTTACACTGTTCATATGAATTTACTATTGGTATAGATGGAAGGTGCATGTTAGAAATAAGGGCATCTGATTCATCTATTTTCCACATACTCTTTAAATAATTAGCATTCGATTCACCCTTGATTTATCCTATGCACATGTTTTATGAACATACACATGGAATATTTAAGTTTCTTCAGGCTGGCACAGACCCAGTGAAGAATCTTTAAATCCCAGCCTGAAGCCCGGATACAGTGGCTCAGAGAATTCTGCATGGAACGTATGCAGGTGAGTCATGGTGTTTGAAGATACGGCGTAGAAGGACAGAGTGCCGGCCAACCAGTCTAAGAACACTCCAACCCTTTTGGAGTTGAAGTAGGGGACAGATACGGTATAATCATTCTTATTGTACCAGGCCGTGTATTTTCCATTCCAGTAGCGAAGTCTCCAGGACTGGTCATTGTAACCAATAACACTATCGTTACCTTTTGCTTTCCTGCTGATTCCTTCATAAGCCACTCCTATGCCAGTCCACTCCCCAGTCCACTCTGCTTCCCAGTAGCAACGATCAGACAGAGCTTCTTTACAAAGCACTTGTCCCCAGTCTGAAAACCTCTCTGGGCTGTCAGGATACGGCTGAGCTGTTTCCACCCGCGTCATCGTTTTGTTGTCTTCAGAAAAACACAGGAGTGAATGGGCAGTGTTCAGGTCCATAGTCAGATCGCACGCATCTGATCAAACACAAACAGGAAAGAACATTAAAAACAT
>JBBMOC010001062.1:0-12500 GCA_037975185.1 Centropyge bicolor | reverse complement strand
ACAGCTCGCTCATTCGCAGCAGCTCTGACCGCAGATCAGCGCTCACACACTCGGAGCAGCTGCAGCCACAGTCCCACACTCCAGAGCTGAGAACCGCTCCTCAGCCTGTTGGTGCTTCACAAACCTGCGGGACTTTAACTGTGTCCTTATCAAAGTTTTTTTTTTTAAATTAAACATTTTGTGTCATTTTGACTAATTGAGCTAAAAAACACTCAGAAACAAACGGAGAATAAAAAGGAGCTAAAGTCAACAAACATCATTCATATGATTTATTCTCTTTAGAATAAAAGTCCAGTTTGCAGCTGCAGCACAATGAAGACAGACAGAGACTGAAGCGGCAGACTATCAGTCCATCTGTCTCCCAGAGGACACACACACACACACACACACTCACACACACTCACACATGCACGCACGCGCACACACACGCCCACATACCGACACACACTCTGCGCCGCCGCCGCCGCTCGATCACACCAATGTCAGAGCCGAGCTCGAGCTGAGAGCCTCGCGCTCACTGACCGACCGACTCACTGACCGACTGCTCTCCTTCAGGTCCGCACCAGGTCCACACACACATACACACACACACACACAGGAGCACCGACCCAGCGGGCGGAGGACGGCCGGGGGACCGGACGCCTTTCACGGATGGAGAGCCGGAGTGAGAGCCGAGAGTCCGGAGCTCGTGCACCGGCCGTCCGTCCGTCCCTCACCGGGGAGACCGGCAGCTCGTAGATCCGGTGACTGCTGAGGAGCCGAGGAGGGAGAGAGCGCGCGCACCGAAGACACCGGAGACACCGGGAGCATGAACCGGAGCTGCACGCGGCTGCACGGAGGCTCAGTGTGAGGAAGAGGAGCGAGAGCAGAGGAAGAGCTTCCCGATCAACATTCACCCGCTGATCCCGATCACATATCGATCCGCTGATCGGTGACTGTTTGCTTTACGCACCGGAGCCACCGGGACCATGAACCGGATCAGAGTTCAGCCTGAATCCCGGAGCAGGAAACAAGAATAAAAGCACCAGAAAGAAGCTCGTTGTTTGTCTTCCGCTGCTCAATCGATTCCCGTATTGATCCCGGCGATCGGTGGCCGGTGTGTGCGCGGCGGAGCGGGGAGACACCGGGACCATGATCAGGATCTTCCCGGATTTCAGCGTCCAGGTGACGGCGTCGGCAGGCGGTGGCCCCGGGGCCGGAGGCGGAGGAGGCGGCGGCGGAGGCGGAGGGATGGTGACCGGACCCCCGGTGGGCCGGGTGCCGGTGCCGGTCCCGGGAGCTCCGAACGGGACCCCGCAGAGCGTGCAGGGAATCACCGCCTACCAGCAAAGGTAACACCGACGACCTGTAGCTTCCTGGGAAAGAGTTGAATGTGAAATTTAGAAAAGTGAACAAATGAAGAAAAAAATTAAAATTCCTGAAAAGCAGCTTCAAAGTGAATCAGCAGAGATTTTTTAAAATTATTTGTGAGTGTGATTCTTTGCTGCTCTCACACAGCTGGGCGTCTTTAACTCAGTGGACACTTTCTCTTATTTTTAAAGATCTTTATTTTCAGATTTCAGGTCTTTAAATCCAAGTTTGAGAATCGGCCTGAAGCTGCTGTGAAACTGGATGATGAAGGTTTTAAAATGTGGCCTTTCCCTCACTCACTTTCTTTATTTTCAATTTTCCCACAAAAGGAAAAATTTGGAGACTTTGATGAAACATAAGAGGATTAAATTCAATATTCTCAGTTTGTTTTGGGATTATTTTTGTGATGGTGTGTGTGTGTGTGTGTGTGTGTGTGTGTGTGTTCGTTGGGCGACAGACGAGAAATGGTTGCAGTGATTTAGTGGAAATGAAACGAGTGGAGTTCAGGTAATTCAGAGGAAAAACAGGGAGCAGGTTGTGTTAATTCAGAGGAAACACAGGAGGAGATTTATCGTCAGTGACGACGACTTGTTTCAGTAGAAAAGGAGAATTTTTGCAGCTGCTGCTGAAGAAGCGGCGGCTGCTCGAGTCCGACCTGCTCCGTCCGGCCCCGCAGACGGCCTCCTCGTCCGCCGCTCCAGAGGGTTGTTTTTTCTAATCATGTGGAGCCGTGGGGGGGCCACAACACACCCCACACCCCCACACACTGTGGCCTTATTCCCCTGAAAATCTCCACACACCACGGACTGTGTGTGTGTGTGTGTGTGTGTGTGAAGTGTGAACAGAACAGGACATAAATCACAGCCGGGGCCTCGGCGAGCGTCTCCGAGCCAGGACGAGCCGGGGACGAGGCCGCTTTGTTATTTAAAGCAGGGGGCACACACACGGCACGGACCCCCCCCCCCCCCCTCACACACACACGGCCTCACGTTTGTGACCATATGTGTGAGGACAGGATCAGAGCTGGACACGTCCCCTGCTCGTGTCTCCTGACAGGAACCTGCTGAACGCCGTCGTCCTCAGGAGCCCGGGGCCCCTCACACCTCCTCCAGGACCCCTCGAGGCCCTCGGGCCCCGGTTTGAGACCCATTCGAACTCGGGCCTAAATGTGTTTGTTTGTGTCTCAGGAGGTCTGTAGAGGAATGTGTCCCGTCCCCGGCGTGTCCCTCGGCCCCTCGTCCCGCTCCCTCCACTCCGAATGTTCCCCCAACAAACAGCTGCCAGCTAATATGTTTATACATTACGCTCCATTATCCACGTCGCCTCCGTTTGACTGCGCTCAGTAAGCAGAGCTGAGACGAGCGAGAGCGCAGCGCTCCTTCTCTCCGAGGTCGAAAAAATAAAATCAGACGTGAGCCGGCGTCAAACACACGGAACAAACACTGATTTTTAAACCAACACGTCTCCAGATTTTAATTGTTTCCACCTCATGAACTGAGGAAGCAGTGTGACGTCAGCCGGGGTCAAACCTGCGACCTCACCTCTGCCTGTGTTCCACCGTTAGCGAGCTTCCTTCCCGTGGAGGCAGAGACACAGCAGACGCTCTCTCTTCATCTGAGGGTTGGTCTCACAGAGAATCTGCTGCTCAAACACGTCGACGCCTTTCCTGAGAGCGCGGCCGCTCCGCCGCCGACCGCCGGCCGCTCGGCTCACGGCGGCCGCCGGCTGGAGGTCGCGCTTCCCCCTCCACACTCTTTATTTTGCACGGCAGCGGCGCCTGTAACCCCGTGTTTGTGCGGAGAATACCCAGCATGCCTTTGACCTTGACAGGTCATTGGTGTAGAGCGGAGGCTGCTGGGCTCCAGGGCTGCAGCCCGGGGGTTCATCACACGGCACAGCCATCAGGTTACAATGAATTATACATTTAAAAAAAAAAAGGAGGAATTTAAATGAATGTTGAGAAATAAAAGAGAGGGTTTGTGTCGGAGGATAATGAGCCGGCGCTGACGTGCAAACATCAGAAGCCTGGAGGAAGATGTGTGTTAGTGGATCAGGGCGCAGGAAGTGAGCGGGATCATTTGATTTTTTTTTAGACCTGATGGAGTCAAATTCAGAGATGTCAGGAAAAAAACCCCAGCAAAAACATGAAGCTTCATTCAGACGAGAGAAAAAAATATAGAAAATGCAGCTGCACAAAAAGTTGGTGGCTGATTTTTGGAAATTGAAGTGAGACATTTAGTGTGATGTGTTTATTATGACAGAGAAGGAGGGTGTGTGTGTGTGTGTGTGTGTGTGTGTGTGTGTGTGTGTGTGTGTGNGAGAAGGAGGGTGTGTGTGTGTGTGTGTGTGTGTGTGTGTGTGTGTGTGTGTGTGTGTGTGCAGGGGGGCAACACATGAGCCTGGGTGGTGTTTTTATTTGCGATGGTTAAAAATTGGATAATAGCCCCGCGGTGCAACCTGTGATACAGGAAGAGGCAGAATTAAATAAAGAACACACACACACACACACACACACACACACACACACACACACACACACACGCACACACAAACTGACTCCAACTGCATCTGAGTGGCGTTGTTGCGCCGGGCTGGAGGAGAGAAACCCGGGGATGTGTGCTGTCCTTGTCTCCCTGTCAGCAGCCGGAGGAGGGAGGGAAGCTCTGCCCGCCCAGCGACGCTCCGCCGCGGGGGTTTCACCGGGGATGTAGGCGCTGCAGCGGCGGCGCGGATGCGAAGATCCGACGCGCCTGTTTGGCTTTTTCTGCTCCCGGAGCGGCGGATCGTTCTGAGCCGGAGACGAGCGCGCGCGGAGACACGGAGAGGACGAGAGGAGGGGGAGACACAGCGGCGTCCTCCCCGGGTTCCCCCTCGCTCCGCGCGGCATGCCTCTGCAGCCGCAGCCCGCTCCCCGCCTGCGCCTCCACCGCCCGTCGCCTCCGCGCTCCTGAGCGGCGGCGGCGGAGAGACACGAGCACGAGACCCTGCACGCGCGCGCATACACACACACACACACACACGCAGTCACACGCTCACACACACACGGACATGGCTTTGTCTTAACACACCGACCATGACGCATTGCTGTCAGGACGCCGCGCACCGCTGCCGCCGCCGCTGCCGCCGCGCCGCCGCGTCCGCGTCAAGCTGAGCAGCAGCAGAAAGCAGGAAGAGCAGAAAGTCACAAATCCGAGAATTGTTGCAGGAAGATGGCGCCCACGAAGCCGAGCATCCAGCAGGACCCGACGCGCAGAGAACGGTAACGGCTCCGGTCCTCCTCCCCGCACACACACACGCCGCTCCGCCGCTCACCGGAGGCTCAGCCCGGCTGCAGGTCCGGGAGGAGCCCGGTCCACACGGAGCCGGCGCGTGCGTGCACCTGTGCGTGTGTGTGTGTGTGTGTTAACAGGTCTGCCCGTTTGTTGATGTGCTCTCGCGTGTGTGTGTGTGTGTGTGTGTGTGTGTGTGTGTGTGTGTGTGTGTGTGTACGCACCTTTACGTGCACGTGTGCGCGTGCAGGTTTAGGAAGCCATGCAGTGTGCTGACGCTCCGAGGAGGCGAGGTGTGTGTGTGTGAGCGTCGAGGAAAACATGTGCATCCATCGATGACGAGCGTGTGTGTGTGTGTGTGTGTGTGTGTGAGGGATTAACAGGAAGTTTTAATGTGGAGGGAGGTGCGTGGATTTACCTGTGCAGGTCAGAGCAGCAGACCTGGACATGACCTCACAGCTGCTTCACTGGCTCTGATTATTAAGGTGGATTTAAGGTGGAAATGATGGTGTTTCATATGTCAACATGTTTCCTGCTCTCAGCTGATCAACCAGTGGATTTGTGGTGTTTCTCAGCATAGAGCTGATCTGATCTGCTCATGTTGGGAATTATCTGGATGGAAAGGGCTCATTTTTTTTCACCTGTTGATGAAGAGATTCCGTCTTATTTTATTCAGTCCCTGTGAAGAATTTAACAGTGACTTCATTTCTACACCTGTTGTTTTGAGCAGGGTTGGTTCTATGCTGTTCAGTTCTATACCTGCAGGACATGTTGGATTTCATTTCCTGGATCAGAAACAGCAGCTTTTTAAAAAAAAAACCTGTTGAATTGATCATAAATGGCCTAACTCTGATTTTATTCTCTCTCTTTGTTTTTGTCCTGTTTTATTTAAGCTCATGTGACACGTTGGGTTTTATTTTGCTGTTGTTTCACCTGTCGACTCGGAGCTGATCCAGTGGCTGATCTATGTTAGTAGTAGTGTTGTGTCAAACGGCCTCTGCTCTGCTCTCTTGATAGAAGCTTCTTCACCTGAAATCACATGTAAACATCTTCTGTCCTGTTCTGTTCTCTAAAAGCAGGAGGTGTCTGTTCTGAGACATGTTCTTGTTACCTGTGACTGAGAATCCTTCTGTCCTCTTCTGTCTCGCTTCAAACATTCTAGGTTTATATTTCTACGTTCTGTGTCTCTTCTCTTCTGTTTGGCCTCGTTGTTCAAACATTGTCTTCGACTCTTTTCCGCTCTCACCGAGAGTCGGACCGAGCAGGTGATGTTGTTGGTGACGCCGCCGCCGCCGCCGCCGCTCCGCTCTGCGTCACCTCTGCACTAACATCTGTTGTTGTGGAGAATTCGGTGCGGAGGATGATTCTGTTCCGGCTGGCTGAGGTCGTCTCCGCGCTCGTCCGGCCCTCGCCGCCTCGCCGCCTCGCTGCTTTTATTCCAGTCAGACGTCCTCCTGTTGAACAACGCCACACCTGCAGCGACGAGGCCGCGGCCGCCGGGAACGTCAATGATCACCGTGAACATTTGGCAAAATATTACAGCAACTGAAATCTGAAGTTGGTTCTGCTGCATCTTCGCCACAGTGTTTGTGCAGCGCTGCAATTATTTGGAATGACTCAGGTGTGTGTGTGTGTGTGTGTGTGTGTGTGTGTGTGTGTGTGTGTGACAGCAGCTTCATGTTGAACTGGCTCTCAGTCGTGTTAGCGACAGGACGAGGCCTCGGTTCAGCTGAGTCAGAACAGTGATCCAGGTCTGATCCAGGTCTGTTTACATCTGCACAATCTGGCCTGATGAAAATCCTCTCGTCTGAGTCAGAAAACAGAAATGTTCCAGAAATGATTGTTGAGTTTAGGCAACGAATGTAACTTTTTAAAAACGTCTGAAAACACCTGAGATCTGTTTTAAAGTGACGCCAGCTTTTTGTTTTGGTGCCAAACTGTTGCTTTAACTTCACTGCTGTCACAAGAAGCTGCGTTCAAGAGCGACTTCATTGTCGAATGTTCGCTGTCGGTTGGAATAGTTCGATAAATTAACATGTGATCGTTCGTCACCTTGTTTTGTTCAGAGTTTGTTTTTCCAGCAGAGGAATCTGATTCTGAACTCATCACGTTGTTGTTCTACAAAAAAAAACTGATTTCATGAAAATTGCAATTCAAAGCAAAGAAATTTTTTTTTTCTTTTACACACACTTTGTTTCGAACAGTTTGATTCTTTTGTGTCTGATTTTGCTTTTTCTATGTCGACTATTGTTTCATGTGGAAAATGTCGAACATCGTGATTCTGGGCTGAAGAGTTTCTTCTGTTTTCTCTGACTTGATCACAATTTAAGGAAACAGTTGAATAGGTTTCTGTTGCCTCTTGTTTTACTGGTGAGCGACGAAGATGAATGAATGGACAATATGTGGGAACAGACTCGACTGTGAAGAAGAGCTGTGAACGTTTTCCCTGTTTACATGTGACACATATATGTTCAGTGAGTGAGTCCAGACGTGTGAGTCGTGTTTGTGACGCCGTGTAGTCGACGTGTAGTCGCCGTGTAGACGCCGTGTAGACGCCGTGTAGTCGACGTGTAGTCGCCGTGCATCCGGCTGCAGGCGGAGGGAGAGGTCGCTCCTCGGCTGCAGATTAACAGCCGGCTATTTGCATACGTGTGCTGCTGAAGAGCAGAGAGCAGCCGGGGGTCAAAGGTCAAATGTATGGAGCTGAAATTACACTTCACTTTCACTGCTACACACAGGTTTTATCCTTTAATTTGTCCTGAGCAGAAAAGGCAGGAAGCTCCGACCCGGCGCAGGAAGTCGAGTGTGAGACTTATTATCTGATATCACCTCTGTCTCTGCGTTCGCCCGCCGGGGGGGGGGGCTCTCAGAGCTCTCACAGGGAACCCACTGATGTTTCTACGGACGATGAGAACCAGGTTCTGCCTCTGCGAGTCCTGGAGGAGACGCTTCACGTCAGATTCATGTGGAAAGTGATTCTGGCTCACAGCTGAGGGGAAACTCCCGCCGGCGGCGCCGCTGCTCCGGTGAGACCATGTGTTTGTTCAGTCGGCTGTAAGAAGTGATGGAGATGTCAATCACCTGTTTCTGACAAACGTGTCCCAAACTAAAACCTGCTGAGCCTGTCAGACCGCAGTGAGGGAGGAAAAACCCTGTTGTGTTGTGGTAAATCAGAGGTCGAACAGTTTGTTCAGGTCAAACGTTTGTGTTTTAACTGGATATTTTCCTTCTCGTCACCAGATGAATCGTTGAATTTAAACCTTGTCAACATCAAACCATTGCAGGTTTTTCTGCTTCAGATCCTGATGGATTCTATCAGCTTCGGCCTGTTTGCGTCTGGTTCGGCCGAAGCCGCCGTCTGACCTCACTTCTCCCACTCTGTGTCGTGTGTCTGCGCCGTATTTCAGCACGCCGCCGATAAAACAGGATTACAACAAGTGAACGCCTCATCAGGACGCGTCTCCTGCTCGCCGTCTTGCTCGCCGTCCTGCTCCTCTCTGGCTATAAAGCCACTCACTGGAGAGGATCCCAGGAATCAATAAGCCTCTGTTGTTTGATCAGAGACAGTTTAGGATTCTGGAAATATCAGCGTCCTTAAAGGAAACGAATATTCACTGTTGGCAGCCCTGAACGCAGCTCTGCTGTCACACGGCCTCGACCATCAAAGCCCAGACGTGTCCTTGAACGCACCGTCAAAGAAGAAGCCTCCTTGTTGCGTCTCCATCTCGCTGATGGAAAACCAGGTGATTAAATCTTTGCTTGTGATGAAACGTCTCTGCAGCAGGTTTCCGCTCGCTTCAAGCTGATTTTCATAGAAATGCACAGAATCAATCTGAGACCTGATGCTTTGTTTAGACGATAAAGTGAACACGATCGTAGCTAATCCATCGATTCATTTCTCTCCGACGCTGAATTCTCCCACCGTTTACTCCCTGCCTCCGTCCCTCCATCCCTCCCTCCATCTGCGCCCCTCCCCCTCCCCCTCCCCCTCCACCAGCCCTGTGTGGATCTGTGCTAACGGCTGTCAGGCGGCGGCGGCGTTTTGGCTGAGCTGCTGTTTGTGGATCTATTTCTGGGGGCATTTCAGCAGCGATAGGCATCTGGAGGAGACCAAATTAATTTCCAGGTAGAGAGAGAGAGAGAGGGAGGGAGGGAGGGAGGAAGAGGAGGAGGAGGAGGACAGACTTCATAGCCGACTGCACAAGTGCTCCCACTATCAGTGCACTACAGCGGCTGAGGAGAGGAGGCTGATGGAGAGATGATGGAGAGAGGAGCACCGGACGAGGGGGCGAGAGAGACCGAGCGACAGTGGGGGAGAGAGGGGAGGGAGATAAAGAGGTGGACAGGAAGGAAGAGAGCGGGGGGAGGAATATTAGGACGGAGGAGGAGAGACGTAAAGAGAGATTTAGATATTTTGTGGCAACAAAAACAACACGTTTACGTCCGAGTGGCGGCGCCTTCTCGTGGCCGGTCACAGAGCGAGGGAGGCAGATGTTCGTTTCCTGTTTCCTTATTTATTTAAACCTTAAACCCTGATGTTTGACTGAAAACCAAACCAGACTCCAGCAGTGATCTGTCACCAACAAATAACGTCGTCCTGCAAACGGCGAGATCAGAAAACACGCTGGGGTCGTTGTAGAGGTCGAGGTCAAGGTCGCTGCATGGACAGAGAAATCAGAAGTACAAACCTGTTTGAGGAGTGTGAATGAGATGAGAGGATGTGACATCATCTCTCAGAGGCGTCGTCACCTGGTAAATCAGCAGTAAGGAGCAGTGAAGCTGCTCCGGAGCCTCGAGGAGCCCAAACCTCACCAACACACTTTATGTCGCCTTTTATTTTATTTGTCATTTCGCCTCCAAGCTCCGTTCCCACAAAACCTTTGTGAGGCTGTGGTCGTTTCCTGGATGAGTCCAGGTTCTGCGAGGCCTCGACCTGATCATGTGACCAGGTGACCCGACGTGATTAAGAGACAGAGGCGTGATGATGGAGTCACTCGACCACCTGATTGGCTCTCGCCGGCCGGCCGCTGCTCGGATGGATCCAGCTGGATGAGAGGCTCTCGAAGCCTGCGGGAGCGCTTGAAGAGCCGTCCAAGAGGAGGCAGGCGGGTGGGAACACACAACCATGAGAGCGTCTGTGGTGTTCACACAGTCTGCACACGGACGCTTTCCCCACAGCGTTTCTCATGATACTCAATGAAGCACAAGAAGAAGAAGAAGAAGGTCGTTGTTGAACGTTTGTGTGGAGACCGAGCGAACCTCAGCCTCAACATCAATCAAATACAGTCAAAACAGGGAAACAGAAACTGTAAATACTATCATTCAGATTTTCTTTTACTTATTATTGGTCAGGACATTTAAACATTCAGGAAATTAAACCAGTTCCAGTTTGATAGAATTAAAGTCTGAATTATTTTCATGTGACTGTGAATCTTTTCACAAAAGTTATTTGAAGACTTTTCACTTTTTAAAAAAAAATCACAAAAAGTTTTTTTGTGTTTTTTTTTTTAAAGGATTTTTTTTTTAAAGGATTTTTCGAATATAATTTATCCAGAAAGTAAATAATTCTAATTGGATGAAAAATATTCGTGTGTTTTGTGGCTTGAACTCCTGATTTTGTCTGATGTGAAAATCTGTTCTCTGTTAGAAAAATGAGGAAAGTGAGAGAAAGAGGCGGAGAAATGAAGAGGAGGAAGAAAAGGAGCGAGCGAGCGAGCAGAGCTGGGAGAGAGAGAGAGAGAGAGAGAGAGAGAGAGAGTCTCTCTAGTGTCAAATGAAGAGATAAGAAACTAACCCTCCCTCCATCCCTCCATCTCTCTGTTTCGCTCCACAGAGAAAATGAGTGGGAATTCCACAGGGAGGCCTTAATCCATACTCTCTCTCTCTCCCTCTCTTTCCTCTGTGTGCCCCCGCCTCGCTCGCCCTCTCGGGCAGAGTAAATCTCTCT
This sequence comes from Centropyge bicolor, assembly GCA_037975185.1. NCBI lineage: Eukaryota > Metazoa > Chordata > Actinopteri > Pomacanthidae > Centropyge > Centropyge bicolor. Next base: position 1,934 of record JBBMOC010001062.1, on the reverse strand, counting down.
GCTGGGCTGGGTGTAATGATCTGCTCTCGCCGCTGTCACACTCGCTGGTCAAACTGGAGGAATGAGCTCCGCTGGCTGGTTCCAGTTCGAGTCCGTTACTGGTTCACATTAGTGACAGAAACAGGCCTGATCCTGGGAAAGATGATGGTTTAATATAGTTTAGTGAATTGGATGATTAAAAAGGAATTGAGTTCCAGGGAGGTGATAGATTTGATTCGGAGTTTGGGAGAGAGAGTTCTTTGTTTTATTTTCTGAGCGATGAATGAATGAGAGAATTTATTTACGACTAAAGTGCAGAAGGACACATGCTTTTATTTTGAAATTCTGAACTCGGCAGACAGAAGGACACCAGGACCGTTTTGCATGTGGCCTCAGACCCTCCGTTGGGTTTGGTCGCTGGTTTGATTCCTCTCCTCTGTCTTTGAGCAAGCTGCTGAGCCACGGCCGAGGCTCATTTCCTGTCACGTCACGAGCGTCTGCTTTTTAATACGAGGCAGAAAATGTCAGAAAAAAAACACAGAAGACAAACCTGTGAGGTTGGACTGAAACGTGTCGGACAAACCGGGGCGTCTGAATTGAAAGCGACTGGTTGAAACGGGCTCGGTGGTTTAACTGAAGTGGCAGCGAGACTTTCCATCTCTCAGCGCCTCTGGCATTTCCTCCGGAGGGCCTGGCTCAGGAGACGCTCGCTCTGTGTGTGTGTGTGTGTGTGTGTGTGTGTGTGTGTGTGTGTGTGTGTGTGTGTGTGAGCTGGATGGGACTTCAGAGCGGAGCTGGGCATGCATCCCCTCTCTGTCACGCAGTTTATAAAGCAGCAGAACAGTATAAACCCGTCTGTGTGTTATTAATGGGCAAAGTTACTTTTTACTGTAAATGATGAAAAATGGCTGCCACGGCGGCGGAGGAGGTCGAGCTGCTGGATCAGCTCTGAGGAGACGCGCTTTAAAGAGGAAAAGAGCTGGAATAAAAGTGTCATTTAAATTCTCCCACGGCGAGCGGCGGCGGCGGCGGTTTTATCTGTGCGAGTTTGTCGGCGAGGAAATAAAGCACAAACGGGACGAAACAGACGAACGGTCGGGTTAAAGTTAGCGGTTATGGTGTCGCTGATGATCCTGATGTGGTTTCGAGCCGCAGCGAATGCTGGTGGGAAAATCCACCAACTGGCTGCTGTGTTCACGTCGCTGCTGGAAAAACAAACCTGAGGCCGCTTTCACCAAATTTGCAACAAGCGAGCTGCAATTTGCAACATGAGCTCATTTCCTCTCGCTCGTTTTGACACGTTTGTCGAACCAAAACAAACAGGAAGCTGTGCGCGAGCGTGTGATCGCCTCGGAGGACTCGCCAATGCTCCTGCAGTTTGGGAGCAAAGAACGTTTGTGGAACATGAAGCTGTGAAAGTGACTCCTGGGACACAGACACTGAGCAGCTGTCACATCTGCTTCATGACTCTGAGCTTTTTAACATCTCGTACCTTCATCAATGTTTTGGCTTCAGCCGCTCGATGACGTCAGTCGATCCAGCACTGGGGTCCAGACATGACACTGACCTGTCACCTGGTGTCATTATACCTGCGACACCAACAAGCTTCAGCCTCACCTGGAATTTGTGTTGCTGCTAATCAATTAGCCGCCGTTAGCTTCCTCACACTCCTGCTTTGTTTCTGTTTGTGTTAAACAGACGAGACTCAACGTGTCCATCAGTCAGAGTTCCAGATGTTGGTTGGTGAATTTTCCCTGATGATCCAGACCTGACCTTTTGACCTTTTCATGTCAAAGAATCAGATATTTTCTAACGCAGTTGTTCATCATTTGAACTGATGGTTCAACCTGGAGAGTTTCATGTTCATCTAAGAGCTGAGCTAACATCAGCTACGAGGAGCTAAAGGGACGAGAGAGAGAGAGAGAGAGAGAGAGAGAGAGAGAGAGAGAGAGAGA
>JBBMOC010001061.1:0-14952 GCA_037975185.1 Centropyge bicolor | reverse complement strand
CTTCACTCCTCCGCTGCTCCCTTCACTCCTCCACTGCTCCCTTCACTCCTCCGCTGCTCCCTTCACTCCTACACTGCTCCTTTCACTGCCCCCTTCACCACTCCCTTCACTCCTACACTGCTCCCTCCACTGCCCCCTTCACCGCCCCCTTCACTCCTCCAGTGCTCCTTTCACTGCTCCCTTCACTCCTACACTGCTCTCTTCACTCCTACACTGCTCCCTTCACTGCTCCCTTCACTCCTACACTGCTCCCTTCACTCCTCCACTGCCCCCTTTACTCCTTCACTGCTCCCTTCACTCCTCCACTGCTCCCTTCACTCCTCCACTGCCCCCTTTACTCCTTCAATGCTCCCTTCACTCCTCCACTGCTCCCTTCACTCCTCCACTGCCCCCTTTACTCCTTCACTGCTCCCTTCACTCCTTCACTGCTCCCTCCACTGCTCCCTTCACTGCTCCCTTCACTCCTCCACTGCTCCCTTCACTCCTCCACTGCTCCCTTCACTCCTGCATTGCCCCCTTCACTCCTACACTGCCCCCTTCACCGCTCCCTTCACTCCTCCACTGCTCCCTCCACTGCTCCCTTCACTCCTCCACTGCTCCCTTCCGTCCTACACTGCTCCCTTCACTCCTACTCTGCTCCCTTCACTCCTACACTGCTCCCTTCACTCCTACTCTGCCCCCTTCACTCCTACACTGTCCCCTTCACCGCTCCCTTTACTCCTCCACTGCTCCCTCCACTGCTCCCTTCACTCCTCCACCGCTCCCGTCACTCCTCCGCTGCTCCCTTCACTGCTCCCTTCACTCCTCCACTGCCCCCTTCACCGCTCCCTTCACTCCTCCACTGCTCCTTTCACTGCCCCCTTCACCACTCCCTTCACTCCTACACTGCTCCCTCCACTGCCCCCTTCACCGCCCCCTTCACTCCTCCACTGCTCCTTCCTTCTCTCCTGGCCTCCACACATCTTGCGCTCCTCTTCCTGCTCTCAGGTCTCAGGAGGCTCCTCTGGCAGCAGGATGATGTGTTCAGGTCAGGACGGGTCTTCACTTCTGAGAACAGCAGAATCCATTAATATGAACATTCAACATGCAGATAAACATAACATTCAAATCACTTAATTACATAATAATTACATTATTATAGTTAATAATTACATAACAAATTGTGGATATTGTTACTTAACTCTTAGACTGTTGATGCTGGCATTTTTCTGTTTGTTTCATCATCATCATCATCGATAGACTTTCATACCGAAGCTACAGAACTGACAACTCCAGAAGCCCCTGGACGTCACAGCAGAGATGAAGAGACGCTGCTGATGTCTGATCACAGCTGGATGCTCATGGCCTTGTTCCCAGTTCACCCAGCGGTGACATCATCATGTGAACGAGCCACCACAGGTTGTGTTCATGTTGTGTCTCCCGATTGGCTCTCCCAACCCAGCGGGGCCAGAGGCATCATGGGATGCACAGTGGGCCACGCCCCTCTGGAAGTGACCCGAAGATAGAAACTGTTGTTCATCAAACAAACAGTTCTTACTGGACTGAGCACAGGTGCATTGTGGGTTATCAATATCAATATGAGGTCACAATATAATACTGAGGGTCTTTATTTAAAAACAGAATGTCAATCATTAATTTACATGAAGGTTTTTCATTTTTCAACATCAAACAGCAGAAAGAGTTCAGAGTGAAAAAAGTACAAATGACAAAAGTTTCCAAAAAGATAGAAAATGATTTTTACAGAAAGTTCAGAGTGTCCAGCTGAAAGTTTACAAAACGAAGACACAGCTGGACACGAGCTGGTCCTGGACCTGAAGGGGGAACAACACCCAGGTCCTCAGAACAAACACTGGTACAGGAGAGCACTGGACCTAGACCTCAGACTGGTACTGCACAGTACTAGTACTACTACACGAGTACAGTACAGACACTGAAGATTCGTCCTCTGGATGTTCACCAAGGCCCGAAGACAAGTTTATTTTCTCTGCTCACACATGATGACTCTTTGAGTTTTTAATGGCTGATTCTCATGTTTTTAACTAAGTTTGCTTATTTTTTAGACTTTATTAAACTAAATGGAACTTTTTTTCTTCCTCCCCAGAATGAAGGAAGTGAGACCAAACGCAATGAGACAAAACTCACATGAAACATAAGTGAACACGTACGAAGAAACCGGCTTCTTCAAACACTTTGTGTTGTCATTTGAAATGTGTGCAGAGTTTGCTGGGGGGGGGGNGCTGGACACGAGCTGGTCCTGGACCTGAAGGGGGAACAACACCCAGGTCCTCAGAACAAACACTGGTACAGGAGAGCACTGGACCTAGACCTCAGACTGGTACTGCACAGTACTAGTACTACTACACGAGTACAGTACAGACACTGAAGATTCGTCCTCTGGATGTTCACCAAGGCCCGAAGACAAGTTTATTTTCTCTGCTCACACATGATGACTCTTTGAGTTTTTAATGGCTGATTCTCATGTTTTTAACTAAGTTTGCTTATTTTTTAGACTTTATTAAACTAAATGGAACTTTTTTTCTTCCTCCCCAGAATGAAGGAAGTGAGACCAAACGCAATGAGACAAAACTCACATGAAACATAAGTGAACACGTACGAAGAAACCGGCTTCTTCAAACACTTTGTGTTGTCATTTGAAATGTGTGCAGAGTTTGCTGGGGGGGGGGGGGGTTCTGCTGGGGGGGTCTCAGGGTCCCTACAATCTCGGATATGGCCTAAATGTCTGTACTGCACACTTCACTCTGTCTGGATGGAAAGACAGTGAGCTGGTCAGTCGTCTCCTTCTCCCTGCAGTTCGAGGTTTTGTACGTCTGCTAGTCTAACTTTATAAAGCTGGTGTTAAATGGTGGCCAGTGTTTGTGAACGCAGCTGTATGCACCTGCATGGCTGTGCCTGCAGGAGGCGCTCCTGAGCCCTGCTGAAGCGATCGGTCTCTCACACTCTGATCTTTGTTCATAGAATTTATTTGGATAATTCCACCTCCTGATTTAAATGACTTGCTTCTGTCTGTATTTGTGGCAGTCATGTCCTATTGAACTCATTCCCTGTTCTACAGATGCCTGTTTGAACTTTCTATCCCATTGTCCAGCATTAGACAAAGGCAGCCTGTGGTTCCTGTCACTGTCAGCAGGAAGGAATGAACTGCACATGGAGCTGCGTTCAAAACAGCAGCTGACAGACGTGTAAACACTGAACAGGAGACAGGATCAGCTTTCCATAGACTGCACTCTGCACGGTCTGACACTGGTAGCACAGAGTCTGAGAGCATTACATACTAGTACTGCAGTATTCGGGCTGGACAGGCCCGGTCAGGAAACAGTCAGTCAGTGTATTTACAGTATGTTTCCATGCTTCGGTTCTGCTTTGGTGTGAGACCAGAGTTAAAGAAGTGCATGCTGGGACTCTGCTCCTCTGAAGCTACGGGTCACATGACAGCTGCTGCAGCCAATCAGAGATCACAGGAAGTTAAATGACATCATTCAGATAAACACAAACCTTCACTAGCTGCAGACGTTGTTTATCATCAGTGGCTGTCAATCAATCTGAGAGTGACAGCAGCTTTGTCCAATCATGTGGTTTGTGCTTTTAATCAGTGTCAACACAACAGAGGGAATGAATGTCTGAGCCAGACGTCATCACAATCCATCCGACAGATGTTTAACACCTGTAAACTGTTTGTGACGGCGCACCTGGTTTGTACCTGGTTTCAAAACATCCCATAATCTCCTGCATGTGTTTAAATGTGAAGTGACTGTGTGTCATGTGACCGCAGCTTCACGCTGGAGGAGACGAGGTCAGCCTGGTTTCTGAATGACCTGATTTTAAAGACGTGAACTCTGGGCAATAAAAACACAGACTTTTGGTTCAGAGGACAAACTGATCAGTTTCAATAACAATGAATATTGTCAGACACCTTGAGACGTCCATAAAACACTGAGTTCAGGTTTTTTAAAAAGTTGCATTTCATTCATGTTGAATTCAACACTTTCATAAAAGCTCAGAAGAGAAACAGGCTCCATTCAGTCAATCAATAACCGATCGATCGACACTGTGACGTCTGATTGTCGCTGCACGATTTTCATCCTGAAAAGTTGAAGAGGTTGGTCGATCCTCTTATTGCTCTCAGACTGGATTGTGGACTCTGACCCTGCAGAGTCCTGCAGAGGCTGAAGTCCTCATCAGACGCACTCTGACAGGAAGCTCCTCTCGTGTTGTCTTCAGGGGGAAGATTTGTTCACATGTTAATTCACAAACGTCCAAATGAATCTGAGAGCATCGGAAATATTCACACAAATCCAGTTCAGCGTCCCTGAGCTGGTCTGTGTGATTCCTGCTGTGTCTGGTTCAGTTCTCAGCTCTTCCTACACATGTGTATTAGTATCATTGTTTTCTGACTGTGCTGTACAATATCTTTCATATATTGGGTAACTGTTTATTTTTGTCACATCTGTGAAGAGTTAATTCAACATTTTCTTGTTTTGCACCAATCAAAAACCACAGAACAGGATTCATTAACAGGACGTTGAACCTGAAAACAACAGTATTGATGCAGACGTCCTGTCGCCTCCATCCAGCAAACAGCAGCTGACTGTAATGTTTGAACTCCGGTTCTGTTCCGGGTCTTTTACGTCCTACTCACCTGGTTCTGATTGACGGATCAGACCTTTTCCTGGCAACAATCACTGATGCTTCACACACAGACAGGAACGTCCTCACTGGTGCTACTGGTTCTTCACCGGGTGCAGGAAAGACGTGATCAGTCGTCTAGTCTCATGTTCACGTCTCCATAGTTTCCATAGATTTATCAAGCTGCAGTAGCTGCTCAACTTGAAGTGTCGATGTTTAGTCCAAACTGTAAGAATACCTGAAGAGCCTCACCTGACAGTTTCTGCCTGGACTCACCTGAGGGATCAAACAGGTCACCTGATCTGATCAGTTAAACTGCTGGTCTGTTGGACTGAGCTGGTGATGTCAGCTGGTGATGATGTGTCCCCAGAGAGAGAGTGCAACACTTTCATCACCACCATCAAAGGTTCATATAAAAACTGGTTTAGTCCTGATTGTCTGAGCAGAGTCTGATTACAGATTAAAGACGAAGACAGTGTCGTAGAAAACTTAAAAAAAAAAAAACAATCCAAATACATTAAAAAAAACCTGCAGTTCAGTTTGTACTTCAAGTTTTAAATGTTTGACATGTCAGCTGTGTTTTTTACCCAGAAACCCTTTGGCAGCAAAACAAGTCCAGACTCCGATGAGTCTGTTAAATGATGTTGTGCAATTAATTTCCATCCCTGACCGAAGCAACAGTTCATCAGAGCTGAGCAGCGCCCCACCCCGGTCCCCAGGAGGCTCAGCTGACATGTCTCACCCTTTCAGACAGATCTCTGACACGGGTCGGACTCGGGGGGGAGTCAGACCTGAACAGTCTGGTATTTGACCTGGTTTGGGGTTTGTTTGCTGTTTGTGTCAGTCTCCTCCTGACTGATCCAGAGAGGCCACCCTGAGGTCAGACTGCAGCCTCCATCGGGACAGTGACATCATCGTCCTCTGTGTGCCGTCACGGTGGGCCAGGTGATGTATTTCAGGTGATGTAAGAGAGGAGCATGTCTCTGAGCGCCTGAAGAGAGAACCAGCATTTGAACCACCAACACCATGCTCACCCTGAGATGCAGGTCCTGGTGAACAACAACAGGTTCTCCTGGTTTTCTGAAGAAACAGTAGGACACACAGTCCAGAGATGTGCTGGGACTGGTCTGTGCATCTGTCCGTCAGCATCCTGATGGGTCATCGTGTCAGACGAGAGTTCCAGGAGACGGCTGGTCCACGGTCAGGTCTCTGAGAGGAACTTCCTGTTTCTGAGGGAAGGAGTCGTGGTAGAGAGAGCTGTCTATAGATCTGAGAAAAAGAGGGGAGAGCGAGAGAGTCAGCTGGTCAGGTGCATGAGCTCAGGTGCTCTTACAGCAGATCTGGATCTGTACCTGCACAGGTGAGCTGAGTCTTACCTGCCGTGCAGCGGGTGTCCGTGGAACGTGGCCGAATGCGGTAGCGTCTGTTTATGATGCAGCGGAGCGGGATGACTGCCTGTCTCCATCTGATAGGTCGACTGCTGGATGACACCGGCGGTCCTCCTTCTGCCTTGAAGACCTCCTCCCCCTCCGGCCTGACCTTTGACCCCCCCATTCACCTTAGTGTTGACTCCTGTGTTGACCTTTCCGTTGGCCTGGTTTTGGTGGCTGGAGCCTATCGTGTTCCTCAGGTACCAGTCCCTCAGACCTGTCGAACACACATACAGCAAAGAGTCACTACGTTTGTTCATGATTATGTGTCGGTTTCTTTTTCTGATCATTTTGGTTGCAGATGTTCACAAAATGCTGCATTAACATCCATGTTTAAGATAAGATAAACCTTTATTCGTCCCTCAGTGGGGAAATTTGCATTGAACAGCAGCAAAGACAACACACATTATTTACAGATATACATGAGATGTATATGAGAATATGGGTATGAGAAAAATGACCAGTAACTAGATCTTGCATAGAAGAACTAACTATGAAATATTGGGGGCAGTCCCAGACCAAGATGGCAGCTTCAGGTGGGCGCTCCTCGCAACTCTGCTGAAAGTTTACAAAGTCCTAGTCATTAACACTTCTAGTTCTACAAGACGTCTAAACAAACAACGCTTAAAGACAGTGAGAGCAGCTCTCAGAGACCCAAATCTACAACTACGACTGCTGCGGTAGCAGAGGATGCTAACGATGAGGGCAGCCTGCCGATCGACTTGGCTGCAGGGTTGATTGACACCAAGCTGAGATGAGTGGCTCTGTTGATGCTGTGCAAAAGAGTTCAGGGGACCATCAACAAAATATCACTGCTGAAGCGAGGGGGCTCACGGAGGCTGAAGGCCACGAAGGGGACACTGAAGGTGGCCAGAAGAGCGTGAAAACGGAGCTGTCTGACGCCATTAAACACATAGCTTATTCAGAGTATTTAGAGTCTAAGACGGAAGACTTAGAAAATCGTGGTCGTAGAAAGAACTGAAGACTGGTAGGGCTCCCCGAAAGCACTGAAAAGACCCAGCCCATGACTGATTACATCCAGCACACTTTTGAGTATGTTTAATGAGTCATTGGTGTCTTACCACCAACTTTAAGACTCACTACAATAATCCTTATTTTAAAACCTGAGAACTGGGTCTAGACAGACACACAGAAGCTGCATTGTGTTCCCGCACGGTTGCTGTTTGCTTGCCTTTAATCTTTGTTGTGAGGGATCAACAATCTAACTCGTTTTTGGAAAGTGGAAAATGGTAATCTGTTCAGGTTTTACTGTGCTTGACTCCCACCAGGTGGCCTTACACCCTCTCTGTGGTTAAAGCTTCATGCAGCAGACAGACAGGCTGTTTCTGCTGCAGTGACCCAGTTTCATCTTCACATCATTAAAGATTCATGAGATTTTATCGTCAGATTCAGATTTAAAATCATCACAGACCCACTGAACTTCACATTAAATCTGTCCACTGATGGAGTGTCAGAGGATGTGAGCGGTGCAGCACCTGACTCTGGGGCCTCGTGGGGCCTGGGTGGGTACACTTAGGTGGTCTGAGTGGTGTTATAGCATATGATATGGTTTCCACTGTTCTACAGTCCGATGGCAGAAGGTACATTTTGCTCCTGGGTGAGATGATCCGGTGGCTGAACGAGCTGCCCATCTGCCACAGCTCGTCATAGAGGGGATGAGAGGGGTTATCTAGGATGGGTTTGACTTTGTCCTTCATCCTCCTCTTTGCCTCCAGACATTCGAGTTTTAGTCTGACCACAGAGCTGGCCGTCCCTGTGGAGTCTGCTGGCCTCTCCAGCCATAATGCCACCACACACACTGAAGGATCGGAGTCTCCTCAGGAAGAGCAGTCTATTCTGTCCCTTCTTGAAGAAGGCGTCTGGATTTGGGAACCAGGGTACCTGAATGAGTCCTCCCAAGGTGGTGCCTCCAGAGGTGCCACAGGTCTGCAGTCATTGGAAGTGTTGGGACTTTATTTCTGTCATACTGGAACAATGCATGAGGTCGTTCATAGATTTCTGCAACTTCCTCACCTCATGGAAAGATCAAAGATGTGCTTGAAGACTGTTGCAAGCTCCCCAGCAGATGCGTTGAGTACCCTGGGACTGATGTTGTCTGGCCCACTGGCTCTGTTTATTCATAGTCTTCAAAGCTCCTTTCCCTCCCTTCTAATGCCCTGTTCACACTGCAACACACCACAACTTTGTCTTGCAATCAAGAATCTTGCAGTTGTTGTGGTTTGCACATTACACGAATGATCAGCAACACGGGAAGTCGTCGGAGTCACCTGATGCCAAGTGTGAACGACCTTTAGCGTGAGATGAAAGGACAGCATTGTCGGTGGGAGACAGGTCATGTCTGAGGCCTCCTCTTCCGTTGAGTCACAGCTTCTTTACTTTGACTCTTTCACCCTGAAAATGTGAACACTGTTGTTGTCAAAAGAGTTTTCTTTGAGGTGAAGGTGAACAGCTGACTCTTGGCCTGAGGAGTTGACCCTACCGTGTTGAGCCATGCATTTATCGAGTGATTGTCTTTTTATAATCTGTGCAGTCCTCACTGCATTGGACTAAAGACACCAGACTGCTTTTCTTATGGTTTGGCCTGCAGGCTTTGGGGTAGACCAGTTTCTGTCTCTGTGTGTTGCTGGGTTTGAGAACCACTGGGATGCAGTGTTTGTTGAAAATCCTCTTGAATTTCTCAGATACTCCAGCCATGCATGGGATGACGATGTTGTTGCATCTGTCCTTGTCCTCATCACCCGTGGTGTTGGTACTCTTTCTGAATTTCGTGACTGTTTTCATGAAGGTCCAGCTAGGGCATCCACAAGCTTTGAGTGCTTTCTTCAAGTGTTTCCACTCTGCCTCCTGGGCCTCTGCACTTCTAGGGATGTTCTACGCTCGGTGGCGCAGTGTTCTGATGACTCCAAGCTTGTGTTCCAGTGGGTGGTGGGAGTCAAAGAGCAGGTCTGTGTGTGTTTGTTTTCTGTACACCACAATGTGGAGGCTCTTGTCCTCTTCAGTATGTTTGTTACAGTCATGAACAGCCGAACTGTTGTGCCTGTTGTCTTCTCATGTGAACTTGATGTTGTTGTCCACAGAGTCGATGTGTTCTGTGGAGCCTTGTACTTGCACAGTTTTGATGCTGACCCATGTGTCGTTCACCTATCTGAACCAGTGGCTGATGTGGTTCTCCTGAAAGAGTTTAGGATTCTGTTTTCCGCTTCTTCCATTTAGACTGTGGGAAACTAGTGAGCCCATGGCACAGTCATGCCTCTACGATTCTACAATTTCATTTAGCAGACAACATAACATAGGCAAGGATCTAGTTAGAAAAAGGAACCTAGATGAGTACCATAAACAAAGTTCAAGTTAGTTCAAGCGTCTGCCTATAAAACTTTCCATTGTACTGGAAGTAGGTGGTGTTCAGACGGAGGTCCAGTGATTGGCAGATCTGGTCTGGTTGGCTGACATCACTTCTTTTGTCTAGGGTGCAGCAGACATTTCCTTACAGCTACGACTGGCTCCGTAGTTGAGATGCTCGTAAACAAAGATGTAATATCGTAGGATGACGTCACTTGCACTCATGCAGCAGCAGATGGTTGAATGTAAGAAATCATGAGAACTCACAAGGCAGATAGAATGGTCTAAGTGTTACCTTCATTAATTCAATATCAGGAGTGCAAATATGTCCATGATTACACCACATGACACTTATTAACAGAAGTCTCTTATACAGCCTGTTCAAGGCAGGAATGTTGCACCATTATTCCACCTCGCCATTCTGTATAAGACATACAAATGTATGAATGGGGTGTTACTGTTCTGTCCTTAAGCGAAGGTACTAACAGAGCTGGTTCAAACAAGCCTACATAAAGAGAAAAAAACGATGAAAAAAAAAAGAAATTGAAAAACAAGGCATTGTAATGAGAGAACTGCAGCGACAAGCTGCCTACCCCTCAGTGCCTGGAAGCAATGTCAGTTTTCAGGGGTTTTCCTGGACTGTGATGTAACAGAGTGGTTGGGGCTTACCTTCCAGGGCGAGGGCCTTGTGGAGGCTCCGAGTGGCCTCCTCCAGCTGTGCATCTTGGGCAGGGGGCAGCTGTGGTGGTCGGGGGGGTAGTAGGTGGGGGTGAGGGTCCGGCTGGATGGCAGACAAAGGAGGATTATGGGTATCGGCCTGGCTCTGCTGCACAGGGAGAAAGGGGCCACATGATTTGGTGCGAGTCACTTTGATTCGCCGCTGGTCACCGGTGTGACTGCGGCAGGTGGGCAGGGCTCCCGGGGGCTGCTGGGAGGAGTAGCCATTGTAGAGCAGCTGGTGGTGTGATATGATTGGCTGCCTGTTGTTTGTCTGAGACTGCTGTCGCTGCAGCTGCTGCTGTTTGCCCCACACGTAATCCAGAAGGACCTCACTGTACCCCCCTCCTCTTCCTCGCCCTGTCCCTCCACCATCGGTGAGTCCATTATTCGTCCTCGTCCATCCGTCTGTCAACGTCTCGGAGCTCCTGAAGGCTCCAGCAGTGTTTGTTCCTCTGGACCCCTGCAGACCGTTCACCCACATTCCCCCCTGTTGCGGCCCTCCCTCTTCCTCTGGAGGGTTGATACGGTCCAGCAGACCATCTGAGCTGTTACTGTGGCGAGCCGCCTTAACCCTGACGCTGCCCTCCCCCGATGCTCCTGGATCAGAGGGGCCAGAGGAGGAGGAGGAGTCCTGAGAGCGAGGCAGGGGAGGAGGAGGATGGAGGGGGAGTGGAGGGGGATGGGAAGGAGGTATGGGGAGGGGTCTGTGGGTCTGAAGAGTCTCTGGATGGTCGGTCCTGGAAGACGAAAGGGAGATTTCAGTTTATCTGAGGACATTTTCTGATGGTTGACTAGGTTGGCTGCCTGTTAGCCAATGTTTAGCTGAGTGCTAGCTTACGTTTAGCTGACTGTTAACCAACTGTTAGCCGACGTTTAGCTGACATTCAGTCGACTGCTAGTCGACGTTTAGCCGACTGTTAGCAGACATTTAGCTGATGTTTAGGTAACTGTTCACCAACTGTTACCCGATGTTTTGCTGGCTGCTAGCTAATGTTTAGCTAACTGTTAGTCGCCTGTTATCTAACTTTTAGCCAACCGTTAGGTGACTGTTAGCTGATGTTTAGTCAACTGTTAGCAGACTGTTAGCTAACAGTGTGCAGCCTTATGCACCAGCTGTCCATAAGTTCAAGCATGGCTTAGTTTGAACATAGTGTGGGAGTTACACTGGATCACATGTTGGATCACATGTTAGTGCCGGGCGGAGATGAGGTCATAAAAGGACAGCGAGACAGGTGTGTGTACCTGTTGTGCACTGAGTTTCTTCTGGTTTTGTTCTGGTAGAAAATGTCCACTGGAGAACCAGCAGAGACCAGCGGGGGGCGACACTGAGACACACCATCATCTGACAGAAAAACAGTTGTAAAAAAGTTTACACATTTTAAACAGCAGTAACCACAGAACAGGTGTAGAATTGTGTCTGTCTAGAATTGTAAAACTTCGAGGTGAAAGTTAATTATTTCATCATAGTTATAATAACTACGTCACGTTTGGTACAAGCCAATCACTGAGCAGTTACAGTGTCAGCAAAGGTGTTCCACAGCACAGAACATACTGACACAAATAACAGTCTCTTCAGCTCAGTCTGAATTATAACTAGCAGCTCTCTAAAGAGTTCAGGTGTAAGAATGTATGAAAAACACCCGGAGCGCCAAAGGACACCTAATCCTCTTAATCCTCCACCTCTCTTATTTTGGTAGTTTTGTCCATCATTTCCTGTGCAACAATGGATTATTAGCTACATTTCAGCTGAGCTCACATTCAGCTTGACCCTCTACTGCTCGTTTCTGTGATGTCACTGTGATGTCACTGTGATGTAAGATCCCAGATGTTAACTTTGTGGGTGCAATGTTTCATTGCCCATAGAAAAGGAAGGAGACAATAAAATGGATGAATCCACAGGCTCCTACAGTGGCACAGTGGAAACAGAGGCTGAGGGAGGTGTACGGGATTTAACTGCTCATTCACACTTAAAGGTTGATGTTTTTATGAGGAGGTGGCTGCCCATAGCAAGATATCTCTCTAACTTGTTTTTTCTGCACTGTCATACTTATTATGGGATGTTGTCAAGGAGTGTTTTGTTCTGTATTGTGTCTTTTTATGTTCAATAAAAACAGTTAAAAAAAAAAGAAAAGGAAGGAAAACTGTCCAAATGAGAGCAGAGTTGGAATAAACTGTAAATTGATGTGAGTGTGGAATGTTGTTTCTGCTCTCAGCCAGCAGGCGGCGCTGCAGCAGCTGCAGCACCTCCTTTCAACGTGTGTGTGTGTGTGTGTGTGTGTGTGTGTGTGTGTGTGTGTGTGTGTTACCGTTATCATTTCCTGTTGAGTCTGATGTGGAGCTGCTCTCTGACCTCACTGTGATGTCTGGAAACACACAACAACATTTTGACCAGTCGTTCTCATGGTCGTCATGGGGACCAGACCCGTGTGTGTGTGACCTGTGTGTGTGTTACCTGTGTGGCAGCCTCTGTGTACCGTCCTCTTGCCGTGGTGAGTGTGTGTCTGAGTGTGTGTGCTGTGTTCAGAGTCGCTGTGTTTCCTCAGAGCTCCGCTGAATAACGTTTTCTTTGGCTTGGAACGCTGACAGTCTTCCTCCTGCAGGACAGTGGACAGCACAGCAGAGGACAGGAGGGACGTTTACATCCTCAGCAGATCTGATTGGACTCAACATCAAACATTTTAAAAACATTTGATTTTTTTTCTTGATTCGATTCAGTTTGACTGGAATCATTTTCAACTTGATTCAACAGAAATAATTCTGGTTTGATTATGACCATGTGACCGGCGGATACAGGGAGCCGCCACAGAGCGGACTCCATGTGCTACATTAGCGTGACGAGCTAACTCAGTAATGGATGACAGGAAGCAGAAATGTAGCGTCGGGTCTCGGGTCAGATCAGCAGCAGCGTTCAGGTTCAGTCTCCTCTGAAAGATGTGAGAGTCGAATCTTGTTTCGTTCAACGTTGACTTGACTGACTTCAGTCTGAAGTGGAATGAAGCTGGTTCTGATTATCTTCAACCTGATGACTGGACCCATGTTAATAAATGACTGTGTCTTTGTCCATGTTGAGAGCAGCTTGAAGATGAGAGGAGATAAACCTTTGTACTGATTTTCATTTGTTTACAGTGAAAGTTCTTTCTCCCCATCATCACTTCCTGCTCCTGACCCTGATCACGTCACGGTGATGTACATCTAATGTAAATCAGGCTTTACTGTCATCTGCAGTCATGCGCAGTACAACTGGAGCCTGCGTTGAACCCGTCCCTGCAGAGCGGCGGGCCGCAGGCTGCTTCTACTGTCGAGCACGTTCATGACACTGAACGTGACACTGACTCGTCTCTGCCAGTGGAAAAGCAGTCAATCACATCGTGGTCCCCGTGTTTTAAAAATGCTGGTTCAGATCCAGTCGCCAGGTGCCGTCTGTATCTGAGAGGAGGCCCACGGTCCCTATGAGGTTTCACAGGAGGCAGACCACTCAGACTGCGCCCAGAAAGGTTCGAGGCAGGAATCCTGCCCGAGAGCGCCTGAGGCCCCGGCGGCCTGAGCTCAGGCCACAGGAGCAGGTCAGAGCGGCTCCTCACCTCTGCTCGACACTTCTTGTTTCCTTGGCGAGACGTCCCGGCCCTCCGTCGGACACAGGGGGGCTTCTCTCCTGCTTCCAGGGGGAAGTCACTGGGAACTGCACCTGTCAGCTCCTGACCAATGAAAACACAGGAAAACACACCTTTCATTGCATCATATCCCATTCATTTAGGAGCTGCTTTTGTTCAGAGCAACTTACAATAAGTTCATCAAAACTCAACAGGAACGAGACTGAGACAAAATAATCAATTAACAGTGAGTGATGATTGGATGATCCCTACTGGAGGGAGGGGTCTAATTATGACATCACTCACCGCCTCCTGCAGACAGATACGTCTCAGCTCAGCCAGTCTTGTGCTCAGCAGTGCCTGCAGGCTCCGCCTCCTCTCCTGCAGCTCTGCCATTCGCTCCCTGTGCTTCCTGTCCGGACAGGTGAAAGGGTCTGCAGGCACACACACACACATGCACACACGCACACACGCACACACGCACACACGCACACACACACACACACACACACACGCACGCACGCACGCACGCACACACACACACACACACACACGCACACACGCACACACACACACACACACACACGCACACACGCACACACACACACACACACACACACACACACACACGCACGCACGCACACACACACACACGATAAACACACTTTGTCACATGTCGTCATATTGACATTCATTGTCACAATGTTGATGTTGTTTGTTCTCACCAGGTGCTGAGATGAGTTGACCTTTGACCTCCATGGCTTCTGTTTCCCATGTGACCCCGCCTCCTCCCTCCTCACTGCTCGACTCGTGCTCGCTGCCCCACACGCACTCACTCACCTGCAGGACACATTCACTTCAACTTGAGCAGATGTTTTCAAACTGTCCTGATCTCAAAACAATAACACACTGACCTGTGTGACAGTTAATAACAGAACCATGTGACACAATGACTAATCAAGTGAAAATCAGGAGGCTCAACCATCCAAGGTCTGTGGGAATATTCAGGACAGGAGTCAAACGATTCTCATGCAACAGCTTTTCTTTGCTCCGAATCTGTTCTACACTGTAGATTAATACTGAAGAGCTGTGTCCACATGAGCTTCACACACCTGAAGCCCCTCAAGGCACCTGTCACCTGTCTCCAGGTTCCTCCAGGTTTCTCCAGCTCATTCCAGGTTTCTCCAGCTCATTCCAGGTTTCTCCAG
>JBBMOC010001060.1:12500-14956 GCA_037975185.1 Centropyge bicolor | reverse complement strand
ACACACACACACACACACACACACACACACACACACACACACACACAGTGACCTAATGCGAAAGGGCAGCGTAAATAGAACAAAACTCAAGAGCATATTTCCCCCAAAAACGGCTGTTGTCAAGTCAAAGAGAGAGAGAGAGAGAGAGAGGCAGAGAGAGAGAGAGAGTGAGAGAGAGACAGAGAGAGAGAGACAGACAGATAGAGAGAGAGAGACAGTGAGAGAGAGAGACAGACAGACAGACAGATAGAGAGAGAAAGAGGCAGTGAGAGAGAGAGAGAGAGAGAGAGGCAGAGACAGAGAGAGAGAGAGAGAGAGGCAGAGAGAGAGAGAGAGAGAGAGAGACAGAGAGAGAGAGAGACAGAGAGAGAGAGAGAGAGGGAGCATCCCAGCTTTCACAACTCTTTAGCATCAAGCTTTGTTTCTCATGTGTGTGTGTGTGTGTGTGTGTTTTCTCTCTCTTTCTCTGTAACATCTCACTTAATTTATTTCTTCTGCTCTTAATTGAGTTGAACACTCAACATAGAAACAGTAAAGAACAGACTCGTATCGGCCGTGTTGTATCTCCACTCTCATGTTGTTTCTGTTCCACATCACTGCTCTCTGACTCTAGTTTCACCTCAGATCGCCTGCTTTCCTCCCAGCTCGCTGTGGAACCTGATGTGTGTCTCACATCAGAGACGGATTCTGGTGAACAGGAAATGTGACGTTTCTCAACATTTTGCCTTTTTGAAATGAGCTTCCTTCGACTGGTCTCGTTGAGCAAACATGGCTGCTTAGCCTTTACTTAATATTTTGACATTGGACTCAGTGAATTGTGGACGTCCTTGTTCATTACTGTTTCAAACTAAACTGCTGGCGTGTGACTTAGAAACTCAGTTCAAGAATGTGCTGCTGATGTTTAAATACAGTCAGTGTGGAGATGGTTCAAGCTCGATCGCCCTCTCTCTCTCTCTCCCTCCGTCTCCACCGTACTTCGCTGACTCGGACCTGCTGTATTTGAACACGACCTCTGAGACTCGTGGCCCGTGTGAGTCAGAGACAGACCACTGTGACTCGCATGTGATTCTCGTGGCGACCTTTCGGCACAGACGTGACCTCTGTCACTCAGACATGTCGTCGGTGACTCAGGGACAAGTTTTTGTGATTGGGACATGTCCTTCCAGAGTGACCTCCAGGACTTGGACATGACTTTGATAGCTCTGATACTGTACGAGTGTACTGAGTCAGACTGGACTTGTTTGATTGGAAAATGATGATGAGGACTTTTCCACTGTGTCCGACTGATGAGGCTCTGAATCCTTCAGTCCGACCTCCCCTCAGACCAGATGGCTTTAGACTCAGTTGCTCTTGTCAAGGTACAATTCCTGCTAGTTCAAGCAGCGATGAGACACAACAGAAGAGGCACAGTTAACCTGTCTGTTAGACATGAAGGCTTCTCAAGTCTTCAGAGGAAAAGAGACAGACTGAAAGACAGAGGTGGACAGAGAGAGGGACAGACCAGCATGTTGACACTGAGCACAAGTTCCTTTAGAACTCTCCCTCTCCCTCTCTCTCTCTCTCTCTCTCTCTCTCTCTCTGTCTCTCTCTGTCTCTGTCTCTGTCTCTGTCTGTCTCTGTATCTCTCTCTCTCTGTCTCTGTCTCTGTCTGTCTCTCTCTGTCTCTGTCTCTCTGTCTCTGTCTCTGTCTCTGTCTGTCTCTCTGTCTCTGTCTCTGTCTGTCTCTCTCTCTGTCTCTGTCTCTCTGTCTCTGTCTCTGTCTGTCTCTCTCTCTCTCTGTCTCTGTCTGTCTCTCTCTCTGTCTCTGTCTCTCTCTGTCTGTCTCTCTCTCTGTCTCTGTCTCTGTCTCTCTCTGTCTCTGTCTCTCTCTCTCTGTCTCTGTCTCTCTGTCTCTGTCTGTCTCTGTCTCTCTCTCTGTGTCTCTCTCTCCCTCTCCTTGTCTCTCTGTCTCTCTCTCGCTCTCTCGCTCTCTCTGTCTCTCTCTCTCCCTCTCCTTGTCTCTCTCTCTCTCTCTGTCTCTCTCTCTGTCTCTCTCTCTCTGTCTGTCTCTCTCTCTGTCTCTCTCTCTCTCTCTCTCTCTGAACAACAGACTGTGAAAGTTGTGGACTGATGCAGAAACACCTGTTTGAATCCTTCCACAGGTGAACAGGTTCAGTGGTAACAGGTGAGAGGATCATGATTGGGTAAAGGAGATAAATACATGGAGGCAGGAAAAACTGCAGGAAGCTGTTGCCGGTTTGTTAGTCAGTGATTGGATTCTGGTTTCATTTACATTTCCGTTTCAGTGCGGTCATAACTTTTTCCAAATTGAACAACACATATAAAAATGCAGAAGAGGAAATTAATAAAGCAAATAAATGAGAAGCAATAAGGTTAATTCAGATTTGAAAGTAGCCGATAGCATCACGTCACAATCGTCCCCATAGCCGACTGAAAGCCTGACATCAACACATTTC
>JBBMOC010001060.1:2500-7500 GCA_037975185.1 Centropyge bicolor | reverse complement strand
AGCGATGAGAAATAAGAACAGTAATGTTGGTGAAGATGCAGGACGTCGCTTCGCCCTGTTGTCGTGCACCAGTTAATGTATGCATTAACAGAAGCCGACGACGCTCAGGAATTTTAATATTATAGAGAAATATTTACTAATCAAGACGACGTTGTGCTACATTATAAAATCAGGACTACAATTAAAGACAAGATATGATAGATCTGATACAGGAACAAATTCTGTGGCAGCGGCCGTAGTCACAGGTTGACTTTCCTCTCACAGCACATCCAGGCCTGGTTCCTGTAAGAGGTGTTCTGGATGAAAGCGCCTGCCAAACGGCAGATGTTGTATTAGCTTTGATTCATTTAGAAGATTGATGCGTCCATCGTAACTGTCCCAACACGCCGCCCGCTTCTTCCTGATTCAGCAGAGTCCTTCACAGCAGGTGGACGTTTGTCACCAGCTGGACTCAGATCAGCCGCTGGAGCGCAGACAGAAAAGAGATGACACATGAACAAAAGTCTTCCTTTGACATCAGCGCGTCTGCGTTAGCAGGTGAGATACATGAGGAGCTGGTGAAGAGCAGGGAGAGCAAAGGCCCGGGGAGAAATAACAAGACAACATGACAGTGAGGGAACAGGAAGGAGAAACAGACACTCAGGAGAAGAGGAGTTCAAAAAGAGACAAAAGAAACAAGAAAAGAAGAGAGCAAAGGAGGAAGGGAGGAGTGAGAGTGAGGGAGTGTAATTCTGTTGAAGAGAATCAAAAGGAGACGAAGGAGACGAGAAAAAGTCAAAGGTGGAGAAGAACAAATGTGTTAGAAACAATGAAGAAGTAAAGGAAACAGGTGAAGAACGAGTCAGACCCGTCGTCGTTTCCTCTCCCGTCAATCTGCTTATGAAAAAGACAGACAGGACACAAAGAGAAGAAAAGGAGAGCTGAGATCAACAGACGGCAAGTGAGAAGGAAATGAGAGGAAGTGGAGGATTAAACAGGAGGAGAGAAAAAGAAGGAAAGGAGACGATGATGAACTTTGACCTTGTGACCTTGGACAGATTTTGGGGACAGAAACAGTGCGACCTCCTGCCGCCGGCTTCCCTCCTGACTCAGCTCGCCGTCCCCTCTCACTGGACCAGTCGCACCAGTGCTGCGTCAGCTGTGTGTGTGTGTGTGTGTGTGTGTGTGTGTGTGTGTGTGTGTGTGTGTGTGTGTGTGAGCAGTGGTTCCTGTGACTCCACCAGCTGCTGCACAAGTGGGCCAGAAAACTGACGAACAACAGCAGGCACACACCAGTGTGTGTGTGTGTGTGTGCGTGTGTGCGTGTGTGCGTGTGTGCGTGTGTGCGTGTGCGTGTGTGCGCGTGTGTGTGTGTGCGTGTGCGTGTGTGCGTGTGTGTGTGTGTGTGTGTGTGCAGGGACAAAGTGACCATCTGGAAGTTGTAGTGAAATTCTGAGTCGCTGCGTGTTTGTCGACTCACTGCTTCGTACACACTCTCAGTCTGTGCTGTAGACGTCTCCACATGTTTAAACTGAACAGCCTATAACTACAGTTACTCATCAATGGGGCTTAAAACTTTAATACTTGTTTCCCTGGCACTGACGGTCGAAGACTTGGGCTGTGTTGAGCAATAAATCTGATGAAAGATTCTCATTTGGATCAGTAAAGCAGGATTTGGCTTCTCCGGGCTGCATGTAAGCAAACGTACATCCAGACATGTTTGTTTCTTTTATGCTTGATGTTCTGGGGGTGTGGCCTAAACCAGGAAGCAGTGTCACGTTTAGCAAAGCACAACGTAAAGGAAGTATAGCATCAGGCCAAAGCAGCATATTATAGGAAACTGAAGACTTTCTTATTTACCTGTGTGCTAAAGTTTGTCTGTTAATCAGAGTGTGTGTGTGTGTGTGTGTGTGTGTGTGTGTGTGTGTGTGTGTGTGTGTGTGTGCTCCTTCATGCTGTGATTACAAAGCACAAACAGCAGCGTGCCCCCCCGCTGCTCCCTCTGGCTGTCAGTAAGACAGAGTGTGTGTGTCGGCCTGAATGGCGACGCTCCCCCGCCGCTAATTATTCATCACGCACAAAAAAGGTCGGTCGAACGGGAAAATCTCAGCGAGCTGCGCTAACGAGTCGGAGAGCTGCAGCGTAAAGAAACTCTTCAGATGAATGAAGGTCAACGGTTTGGTTTC
Source organism: Centropyge bicolor (assembly GCA_037975185.1). NCBI lineage: Eukaryota > Metazoa > Chordata > Actinopteri > Pomacanthidae > Centropyge > Centropyge bicolor. The sequence continues at coordinate 5,335 of JBBMOC010001060.1, read as the reverse complement.
ACTTTCCCTGCTCTTACCTGATACAGTCAAAGCCAACAATGGTTCTTTGAGACTGGATTCAAAGGGGAATGTAATTAGCAGTGCATTCAGTGCAGAGCTGGGAAGCAGAGGAGCTCAGGGTCCGGACACAGTAGTTCTCAAGGAAAACTCTGTGACATGTGGGTCAACCAGCAGGTGGCTGTCAGGAAGGTAATTTGATAAATGATCTAAATACGTGTTCAAAGAATTCCCCCGAGACAAACATGGCACCCAAATCCCAAAGGACAGTCCTTACTAGTCCTGCACAGTTTGCACCACCAGGGTCCTGGCAGGGCCGGTGAAATGGCCTCCATGGCTGGGTGAGGTTCAGACCTTCAGTCCCACAAAGGGAAATGGACTCGTCCTCATTGGCAGCGTTGGTCAGGCATCAGATTTCAAACAGACTCAGGCTGCCTTCCTGCACATGCACACAGCAGGTACAGTTCATCAGTTCACAGTTTGACCACCAGAACAAAATCCTCCTCCACTGTGCTGAAGTTAGAGATTAAGGTGCAAAAGAACTGTTTCTAGCCAGCAAACTCTGATTTCCCCATGCGAGGTAGAAATGAGGACAGAGCGAGTTTAAACGGAGGAAGGAAGGCGGCCGTCATTTCTCTAATCCCTCTAACCCCTCCGCTGCGATGGCCTCAGAAACACAGGTGTGTTTCTGAGGCCATCGCAGCGGAGGGTCGCTGGTGTGCAGCGTCTGGCCCAGGAGGGGAAACATGCAAACATCGAGTGACGAGAACATCTGGATTATTCTGTAATTGTTTGTTTGACTAAAGTCTGTTTGATGTTTGGATTTACTCTGTTTTCATCCACGATATTGTGTGGAGATTGTTTCTGTCTCGTCTGGGTCACTGAAGAAAATGGCTGCATGTATTTTGGTAGAATTTGGTAAAACAACACAAACTCAGCGATGGAAGGCAGAGAAGGCACTCAGAGGAGGGAAACACTTCCTGTTGTCGAGTCAGAAAGATTCACTCCCTGTGGCTCGATCACTCATTATTTCACTGTTATCTCCTTTCAGACACACACACACACACACAAATACCCACATGAACACACATGTGCCCTGCAGGTACAGATATATCATTAGTCAACATGTATGCAGGAAAATATAAGCATATTAACTCACATACAGATGTAACAATCCACTGCAGTCTCTCACACACACACACACACACACACACACACATCTGTGCTGACAGCGGGCGTCACATTAGCTGCCCCATTGGTCGTCTAAATGCCAACTCATTGGTTAATGTTGTGAAGCTGCACGAAAGGCGATTGAGAGGGAATGACTGAGTGTGTGTGTGTGTGTGTGTGTGTGTGTGTATGTGTGTGTGTGTGTGCCTCGGCGGGCAGTGTGTGAGGCGTCTCCTCACACACAGGTCTCAGGTGTGACTCCCACAGCAGCCAGGGTTCAGGTGCCCTTGAGCAAGTCGCTCTCTGGCTGTCAGCCGTGGAATCGCTCACTGAGGCTTGATCAGTTAACAGGCTCCTTTCAGTGAGCTCAGGTTTTCATCCTGAGGTGAACAGGAAAAAGAGACTTTGTTGTTTGAGAAAACAAAAACAAAACAGATGAATTTAGATGAATTTGAAGGATTTTTTTGATGAATGATGAAACATCGCATCAACTTGAAAGTGAGTGATTCCATAGAGCTCTGTAATATAGAACCACACAGGCAGTCTCAGCACTGGGAGCCCTGCAGTCCGTCAAGGCTGCACCAGGTTACGATGTAAGGTTTGTCCTGAAGGTGGCGCTCCAGTGCACGTGTGTGTCTTATTTTGTGATGTAATATCATGTCATCAGATTCAGTCAGTCAGCGTGTTTACGGTTTCTAAGGTGGAGCTGAAATATAAGTGCATTACAGACGTGTGTGTGTGTGTGTGTGTGTGTGTGTGTGTGTGTGTGTGTGTCACCTGGCGGGGGGTCATTCAGCAGCATTTTCTGAGCACTGATCAATAACAGATCAATGGCGCAGGCAGCAGAGAGCGCGCCCGAAGGAGGCGTCAGCTCGACCCTCAGGTGATGTAATGAGGCGTTCAATACCAGTTTATGGCAGCAAAAGTGTTTATTGTGGCTGCCTTCAGTGCCGGCAGAGGGGGTTCCCTAACACACACACACACACACACACACACACACACACACACACATTGATAATAACTCTACCAAGTGGGCTGATTGAGTGTCGGATTACCCCTCGCTTGTTTTCATTGGATTACTCAACCGGCGTATCGGGGAAAAGCCTATTAGTCGCCATGGAAACAGAAAGCCAAGGTAATCAGAGCTGTAATTGCCGAATCAGACGGACGCTGCAATCAACAGAGCGAAGAGCAGCTGAAACACAGCTCCTCCTCTCCTTCAGCCTGTCTGTCACAGGAAACCAACGCAGGCCTCCGCAGAGAGAGAGAGACACCTGTCACTCATCCTGAGAATGTGTGGTTTATTAAAGCTGAGGAGTTGGAGGTGAGCGGCCTCCACCTCACTGTGGCTGCTTCCTCAACAACCTGTGTTTTGCCAGCAGAAGAAGAAGAGTGGCCAATAGTGCGTGAGGCTGATTACATACATGGATCATTTCCTGTGAATCCAGTTTGAGTCCAGCTCTGGGATGGCGGGCGCCGCCCCTGACAGGGAGGGATCAACACAGCTGTATCAAGACATAAGTAGAGAATGTAGGTGTTGATTGGCTGCTGCTGAAAGATTCTGGTCATGACAGTTCTCGGGTCTGGTTGGACGGCAGAGTTCCCACCGTCCACAACCACAGCTCGAGGTGAATCTCAGACCCCGTGTGATGTCACTGTGGCCGCTCC
>JBBMOC010001059.1:0-14972 GCA_037975185.1 Centropyge bicolor | reverse complement strand
CTTCACTCCTCCGCTGCTCCCTTCACTCCTCCACTGCTCCCTTCACTCCTCCGCTGCTCCCTTCACTCCTACACTGCTCCTTTTACTGCCCCCTTCACCGCCCCCTTCACTCCTCCAGTGCTCCTTTCACTGCCCCCTTCACCACTCCCTTCACTCCTACACTGCTCCCTCCACTGCCCCCTTCACCGCCCCCTTCACTCCTCCAGTGCTCCTTTCACTGCTCCCTTCACTCCTACACTGCTCTCTTCACTCCTACACTGCTCCCTTCACTGCTCCCTTCACTCCTACACTGCTCCCTTCACTCCTCCACTGCCCCCTTTACTCCTTCACTGCTCCCTTCACTCCTCCACTGCTCCCTTCACTCCTCCACTGCCCCCTTTACTCCTTCAATGCTCCCTTCACTCCTCCACTGCTCCCTTCACTCCTCCACTGCCCCCTTTACTCCTTCACTGCTCCCTTCACTCCTTCACTGCTCCCTCCACTGCTCCCTTCACTGCTCCCTTCACTCCTCCACTGCTCCCTTCACTCCTCCACTGCTCCCTTCACTCCTGCATTGCCCCCTTCACTCCTACACTGCCCCCTTCACCGCTCCCTTCACTCCTCCACTGCTCCCTCCACTGCTCCCTTCACTCCTCCACTGCTCCCTTCCGTCCTACACTGCTCCCTTCACTCCTACTCTGCTCCCTTCACTCCTACACTGCTCCCTTCACTCCTACTCTGCCCCCTTCACTCCTACACTGTCCCCTTCACCGCTCCCTTTACTCCTCCACTGCTCCCTCCACTGCTCCCTTCACTCCTCCACCGCTCCCGTCACTCCTCCGCTGCTCCCTTCACTGCTCCCTTCACTCCTCCACTGCCCCCTTCACCGCTCCCTTCACTCCTCCACTGCTCCTTTCACTGCCCCCTTCACCACTCCCTTCACTCCTACACTGCTCCCTCCACTGCCCCCTTCACCGCCCCCTTCACTCCTCCACTGCTCCTTCCTTCTCTCCTGGCCTCCACACATCTTGCGCTCCTCTTCCTGCTCTCAGGTCTCAGGAGGCTCCTCTGGCAGCAGGATGATGTGTTCAGGTCAGGACGGGTCTTCACTTCTGAGAACAGCAGAATCCATTAATATGAACATTCAACATGCAGATAAACATAACATTCAAATCACTTAATTACATAATAATTACATTATTATAGTTAATAATTACATAACAAATTGTGGATATTGTTACTTAACTCTTAGACTGTTGATGCTGGCATTTTTCTGTTTGTTTCATCATCATCATCATCGATAGACTTTCATACCGAAGCTACAGAACTGACAACTCCAGAAGCCCCTGGACGTCACAGCAGAGATGAAGAGACGCTGCTGATGTCTGATCACAGCTGGATGCTCATGGCCTTGTTCCCAGTTCACCCAGCGGTGACATCATCATGTGAACGAGCCACCACAGGTTGTGTTCATGTTGTGTCTCCCGATTGGCTCTCCCAACCCAGCGGGGCCAGAGGCATCATGGGATGCACAGTGGGCCACGCCCCTCTGGAAGTGACCTGAAGATAGAAACTGTTGTTCATCAAACAAACAGTTCTTACTGGACTGAGCACAGGTGCATTGTGGGTTATCAATATCAATATGAGGTCACAATATAATACTGAGGGTCTTTATTTAAAAACAGAATGTCAATCATTAATTTACATGAAGGTTTTTCATTTTTCAACATCAAACAGCAGAAAGAGTTCAGAGTGAAAAAAGTACAAATGACAAAAGTTTCCAAAAAGATAGAAAATGATTTTTACAGAAAGTTCAGAGTGTCCAGCTGAAAGTTTACAAAACGAAGACACAGCTGGACACGAGCTGGTTCTGGACCTGAAGGGGGAACAACACCCAGGTCCTCAGAACAAACACTGGTACAGGAGAGCACTGGACCTAGACCTCAGACTGGTACTGCACAGTACTAGTACTACTACACGAGTACAGTACAGACACTGAAGATTCGTCCTCTGGATGTTCACCAAGGCCCGAAGACAAGTTTATTTTCTCTGCTCACACATGATGACTCTTTGAGTTTTTAATGGCTGATTCTCATGTTTTTAACTAAGTTTGCTTATTTTTTAGACTTTATTAAACTAAATGGAACTTTTTTTCTTCCTCCCCAGAATGAAGGAAGTGAGACCAAACGCAATGAGACAAAACTCACATGAAACATAAGTGAACACGTACGAAGAAACCGGCTTCTTCAAACACTTTGTGTTGTCATTTGAAATGTGTGCAGAGTTTGCTGGGGGGGGGGNGCTGGACACGAGCTGGTCCTGGACCTGAAGGGGGAACAACACCCAGGTCCTCAGAACAAACACTGGTACAGGAGAGCACTGGACCTAGACCTCAGACTGGTACTGCACAGTACTAGTACTACTACACGAGTACAGTACAGACACTGAAGATTCGTCCTCTGGATGTTCACCAAGGCCCGAAGACAAGTTTATTTTCTCTGCTCACACATGATGACTCTTTGAGTTTTTAATGGCTGATTCTCATGTTTTTAACTAAGTTTGCTTATTTTTTAGACTTTATTAAACTAAATGGAACTTTTTTTCTTCCTCCCCAGAATGAAGGAAGTGAGACCAAACGCAATGAGACAAAACTCACATGAAACATAAGTGAACACGTACGAAGAAACCGGCTTCTTCAAACACTTTGTGTTGTCATTTGAAATGTGTGCAGAGTTTGCTGGGGGGGGGGGGGGTTCTGCTGGGGGGGTCTCAGGGTCCCTACAATCTCGGATATGGCCTAAATGTCTGTACTGCACACTTCACTCTGTCTGGATGGAAAGACAGTGAGCTGGTCAGTCGTCTCCTTCTCCCTGCAGTTCGAGGTTTTGTACGTCTGCTAGTCTAACTTTATAAAGCTGGTGTTAAATGGTGGCCAGTGTTTGTGAACGCAGCTGTATGCACCTGCATGGCTGTGCCTGCAGGAGGCGCTCCTGAGCCCTGCTGAAGCGATCGGTCTCTCACACTCTGATCTTTGTTCATAGAATTTATTTTGATAATTCCACCTCCTGATTTAAATGACTTGCTTCTGTCTGTATTTGTGGCAGTCATGTCCTATTGAACTCATTCCCTGTTCTACAGATGCCTGTTGGACTTTCTATCCCATTGTCCAGCATTAGACAAAGGCAGCCTGTGGTTCCTGTCACTGTCAGCAGGAAGGAATGAACTGCACATGGAGCTGCGTTCAAAAACAGCAGCTGACAGACGTGTAAACACTGAACAGGAGACAGGATCAGCTTTCCATAGACTGCACTCTGCACGGTCTGACACTGGTAGCACAGAGTCTGAGAGCATTACATACTAGTACTGCAGTATTCGGGCTGGACAGGCTCGGTCAGGAAACAGTCAGTCAGTGTATTTACAGTATGTTTCCATGCTTCGGTTCTGCTTTGGTGTGAGACCAGAGTTAAAGAAGTGCATGCTGGGACTCTGCTCCTCTGAAGCTACGGGTCACATGACAGCTGCTGCAGCCAATCAGAGATCACAGGAAGTTAAATGACATCATTCAGATAAACACAAACCTTCACTAGCTGCAGACGTTGTTTATCATCAGTGGCTGTCAATCAATCTGAGAGTGACAGCAGCTTTGTCCAATCATGTGGTTTGTGCTTTTAATCAGTGTCAACACAACAGAGGGAATGAATGTCTGAGCCAGACGTCATCACAATCCATCCGACAGATGTTTAACACCTGTAAACTGTTTGTGACGGCGCACCTGGTTTGTACCTGGTTTCAAAACATCCCATAATCTCCTGCATGTGTTTAAATGTGAAGTGACTGTGTGTCATGTGACCGCAGCTTCACGCTGGAGGAGACGAGGTCAGCCTGGTTTCTGAATGACCTGATTTTAAAGACGTGAACTCTGGGCAATAAAAACACAGACTTTTGGTTCAGAGGACAAACTGATCAGTTTCAATAACAATGAATATTGTCAGACACCTTGAGACGTCCATAAAACACTGAGTTCAGGTTTTTTAAAAAGTTGCATTTCATTCATGTTGAATTCAACACTTTCATAAAAGCTCAGAACAGAAACAGGCTCCATTCAGTCAATCAATAACCGATCGATCGACACTGTGACGTCTGATTGTCGCTGCACGATTTTCATCCTGAAAAGTTGAAGAGGTTGGTCGATCCTCTTATTGCTCTCAGACTGGATTGTGGACTCTGACCCTGCAGAGTCCTGCAGAGGCTGAAGTCCTCATCAGACGCACTCTGACAGGAAGCTCCTCTCGTGTTGTCTTCAGGGGGAAGATTTGTTCACATGTTAATTCACAAACGTCCAAATGAATCTGAGAGCATCGGAAATATTCACACAAATCCAGTTCAGCGTCCCTGAGCTGGTCTGTGTGATTCCTGCTGTGTCTGGTTCAGTTCTCAGCTCTTCCTACACATGTGTATTAGTATCATTGTTTTCTGACTGTGCTGTAGAATATCTTTCATATATTGGGTAACTGTTTATTTTTGTCACATCTGTGAAGAGTTAATTCAACATTTTCTTGTTTTGCACCAATCAAAAACCACAGAACAGGATTCATTAACAGGACGTTGAACCTGAAAACAACAGTATTGATGCAGACGTCCTGTCGCCTCCATCCAGCAAACAGCAGCTGACTGTAATGTTTGAACTCCGGTTCTGTTCCGGGTCTTTTACGTCCTACTCACCTGGTTCTGATTGACGGATCAGACCTTTTCCTGGCAACAATCACTGATGCTTCACACACAGACAGGAACGTCCTCACTGGTGCTACTGGTTCTTCACCGGGTGCAGGAAAGACGTGATCAGTCGTCTAGTCTCATGTTCACGTCTCCATAGTTTCCATAGATTTATCAAGCTGCAGTAGCTGCTCAACTTGAAGTGTAGATGTTTAGTCCAAACTGTAAGAATACCTGAAGAGCCTCACCTGACAGTTTCTGCCTGGACTCACCTGAGGGATCAAACAGGTCACCTGATCTGATCAGTTAAACTGCTGGTCTGTTGGACTGAGCTGGTGATGTCAGCTGGTGATGATGTGTCCCCAGAGAGAGAGTGCAACACTTTCATCACCACCATCAAAGGTTCATATAAAAACTGGTTTAGTCCTGATTGTCTGAGCAGAGTCTGATTACAGATTAAAGACGAAGACAGTGTCGTAGAAAACTTAAAAAAAAAAAAACAATCCAAATACATTAAAAAAAACCTGCAGTTCAGTTTGTACTTCAAGTTTTAAATGTTTGACATGTCAGCTGTGTTTTTTACCCAGAAACCCTTTGGCAGCAAAACAAGTCCAGACTCCGATGAGTCTGTTAAATGATGTTGTGCAATTAATTTCCATCCCTGACCGAAGCAACAGTTCATCAGAGCTGAGCAGCGCCCCACCCCGGTCCCCAGGAGGCTCAGCTGACATGTCTCACCCTTTCAGACAGATCTCTGACACGGGTCGGACTCGGGGGGGAGTCAGACCTGAACAGTCTGGTATTTGACCTGGTTTGGGGTTTGTTTGCTGTTTGTGTCAGTCTCCTCCTGACTGATCCAGAGAGGCCACCCTGAGGTCAGACTGCAGCCTCCATCGGGACAGTGACATCATCGTCCTCTGTGTGCCGTCACGGTGGGCCAGGTGATGTATTTCAGGTGATGTAAGAGAGGAGCATGTCTCTGAGCGCCTGAAGAGAGAACCAGCATTTGAACCACCAACACCATGCTCACCCTGAGATGCAGGTCCTGGTGAACAACAACAGGTTCTCCTGGTTTTCTGAAGAAACAGTAGGACACACAGTCCAGAGATGTGCTGGGACTGGTCTGTGCATCTGTCCGTCAGCATCCTGATGGGTCATCGTGTCAGACGAGAGTTCCAGGAGACGGCTGGTCCACGGTCAGGTCTCTGAGAGGAACTTCCTGTTTCTGAGGGAAGGAGTCGTGGTAGAGAGAGCTGTCTATAGATCTGAGAAAAAGAGGGGAGAGCGAGAGAGTCAGCTGGTCAGGTGCATGAGCTCAGGTGCTCTTACAGCAGATCTGGATCTGTACCTGCACAGGTGAGCTGAGTCTTACCTGCCGTGCAGCGGGTGTCCGTGGAACGTGGCCGAATGCGGTAGCGTCTGTTTATGATGCAGCGGAGCGGGATGACTGCCTGTCTCCATCTGATAGGTCGACTGCTGGATGACACCGGCGGTCCTCCTTCTGCCTTGAAGACCTCCTCCCCCTCCGGCCTGACCTTTGACCCCCCCATTCACCTTAGTGTTGACTCCTGTGTTGACCTTTCCGTTGGCCTGGTTTTGGTGGCTGGAGCCTATCGTGTTCCTCAGGTACCAGTCCCTCAGACCTGTCGAACACACATACAGCAAAGAGTCACTACGTTTGTTCATGATTATGTGTCGGTTTCTTTTTCTGATCATTTTGGTTGCAGATGTTCACAAAATGCTGCATTAACATCCATGTTTAAGATAAGATAAACCTTTATTCGTCCCTCAGTGGGGAAATTTGCATTGAACAGCAGCAAAGACAACACACATTATTTACAGATATACATGAGATGTATATGAGAATATGGGTATGAGAAAAATGACCAGTAACTAGATCTTGCATAGAAAAACTAACTATGAAATATTGGGGGCAGTCCCAGACCAAGATGGCAGCTTCAGGTGGGCGCTCCTCGCAACTCTGCTGAAAGTTTACAAAGTCCTAGTCATTAACACTTCTAGTTCTACAAGACGTCTAAACAAACAACGCTTAAAGACAGTGAGAGCAGCTCTCAGAGACCCAAATCTACAACTACGACTGCTGCGGTAGCAGAGGATGCTAACGATGAGGGCAGCCTGCCGATCGACTTGGCTGCAGGGTTGATTGACACCAAGCTGAGATGAGTGGCTCTGTTGATGCTGTGCAAAAGAGTTCAGGGGACCATCAACAAAATATCACTGCTGAAGCGAGGGGGCTCACGGAGGCTGAAGGCCACGAAGGGGACACTGAAGGTGGCCAGAAGAGCGTGAAAACGGAGCTGTCTGACGCCATTAAACACATAGCTTATTCAGAGTATTTAGAGTCTAAGACGGAAGACTTAGAAAATCGTGGTCGTAGAAAGAACTGAAGACTGGTAGGGCTCCCCGAAAGCACTGAAAAGACCCAGCCCATGACTGATTACATCCAGCACACTTTTGAGTATGTTTAATGAGTCATTGGTGTCTTACCACCAACTTTAAGACTCGCTACAATAATCCTTATTTTAAAACCTGAGAACTGGGTCTAGACAGACACACAGAAGCTGCATTGTGTTCCCGCACGGTTGCTGTTTGCTTGCCTTTAATCTTTGTTGTGAGGGATCAACAATCTAACTCGTTTTTGGAAAGTGGAAAATGGTAATCTGTTCAGGTTTTACTGTGCTTGACTCCCACCAGGTGGCCTTACACCCTCTCTGTGGTTAAAGCTTCATGCAGCAGACAGACAGGCTGTTTCTGCTGCAGTGACCCAGTTTCATCTTCACATCATTAAAGATTCATGAGATTTTATCGTCAGATTCAGATTTAAAATCATCACAGACCCACTGAACTTCACATTAAATCTGTCCACTGATGGAGTGTCAGAGGATGTGAGCGGTGCAGCACCTGACTCTGGGGCCTCGTGGGGCCTGGGTGGGTACACTTAGGTGGTCTGAGTGGTGTTATAGCATATGATATGGTTTCCACTGTTCTACAGTCCGATGGCAGAAGGTACATTTTGCTCCTGGGTGAGATGATCCGGTGGCTGAACGAGCTGCCCATCTGCCACAGCTCGTCATAGAGGGGATGAGAGGGGTTATCTAGGATGGGTTTGACTTTGTCCTTCATCCTCCTCTTTGCCTCCAGACATTCGAGTTTTAGTCTGACCACAGAGCTGGCCGTCCCTGTGGAGTCTGCTGGCCTCTCCAGCCATAATGCCACCACACACACTGAAGGATCGGAGTCTCCTCAGGAAGAGCAGTCTATTCTGTCCCTTCTTGAAGAAGGCGTCTGGATTTGGGAACCAGGGTACCTGAATGAGTCCTCCCAAGGTGGTGCCTCCAGAGGTGCCACAGGTCTGCAGTCATTGGAAGTGTTGGGACTTTATTTCTGTCGTACTGGAACAATGCATGAGGTCGTTCATAGATTTCTGCAACTTCCTCACCTCATGGAAAGATCAAAGATGTGCTTGAAGACTGTTGCAAGCTCCCCAGCAGATGCGTTGAGTACCCTGGGACTGATGTTGTCTGGCCCACTGGCTCTGTTTATTCATAGTCTTCAAAGCTCCTTTCCCTCCCTTCTAATGCCCTGTTCACACTGCAACACACCACAACTTTGTCTTGCAATCAAGAATCTTGCAGTTGTTGTGGTTTGCACATTACACGAATGATCAGCAACACGGGAAGTCGTCGGAGTCACCTGATGCCAAGTGTGAACGACCTTTAGCGTGAGATGAAAGGACAGCATTGTCGGTGGGAGACAGGTCATGTCTGAGGCCTCCTCTTCCGTTGAGTCACAGCTTCTTTACTTTGACTCTTTCACCCTGAAAATGTGAACACTGTTGTTGTCAAAAGAGTTTTCTTTGAGGTGAAGGTGAACAGCTGACTCTTGGCCTGAGGAGTTGACCCTACCGTGTTGAGCCATGCATTTATCGAGTGATTGTCTTTTTATAATCTGTGCAGTCCTCACTGCATTGGACTAAAGACACCAGACTGCTTTTCTTATGGTTTGGCCTGCAGGCTTTGGGGTAGACCAGTTTCTGTCTCTGTGTGTTGCTGGGTTTGAGAACCACTGGGATGCAGTGTTTGTTGAAAATCCTCTTGAATTTCTCAGATACTCCAGCCATGCATGGGATGACGATGTTGTTGCATCTGTCCTTGTCCTCATCACCCGTGGTGTTGGTACTCTTTCTGAATTTCGTGACTGTTTTCATGAAGGTCCAGCTAGGGCATCCACAAGCTTTGAGTGCTTTCTTCAAGTGTTTCCACTCTGCCTCCTGGGCCTCTGCACTTCTAGGGATGTTCTACGCTCGGTGGCGCAGTGTTCTGATGACTCCAAGCTTGTGTTCCAGTGGGTGGTGGGAGTCAAAGAGCAGGTCTGTGTGTGTTTGTTTTCTGTACACCACAATGTGGAGGCTCTTGTCCTCCTCAGTATGTTTGTTACAGTCATGAACAGCCGAACTGTTGTGCCTGTTGTCTTCTCATGTGAACTTGATGTTGTTGTCCACAGAGTCGATGTGTTCTGTGGAGCCTTGTACTTGCACAGTTTTGATGCTGACCCATGTGTCGTTCACCTATCTGAACCAGTGGCTGATGTGGTTCTCCTGAAAGAGTTTAGGATTCTGTTTTCCGCTTCTTCCATTTAGACTGTGGGAAACTAGTGAGCCCATGGCACAGTCATGCCTCTACGATTCTACAATTTCATTTAGCAGACAACATAACATAGGCAAGGATCTAGTTAGAAAAAGGAACCTAGATGAGTACCATAAACAAAGTTCAAGTTAGTTCAAGCGTCTGCCTATAAAACTTTCCATTGTACTGGAAGTAGGTGGTGTTCAGACGGAGGTCCAGTGATTGGCAGATCTGGTCTGGTTGGCTGACATCACTTCTTTTGTCAAGGGTGCAGCAGACATTTCCTTACAGCTACGACTGGCTCCGTAGTTGAGATGCTCGTAAACAAAGATGTAATATCGTAGGATGACGTCACTTGCACTCATGCAGCAGCAGATGGTTGAATGTAAGAAATCATGAGAACTCACAAGGCAGATAGAATGGTCTAAGTGTTACCTTCATTAATTCAATATCAGGAGTGCAAATATGTCCATGATTACACCACATGACACTTATTAACAGAAGTCTCTTATACAGCCTGTTCAAGGCAGGAATGTTGCACCATTATTCCACCTCGCCATTCTGTATAAGACATACAAATGTATGAATGGGGTGTTACTGTTCTGTCCTTAAGCGAAGGTACTAACAGAGCTGGTTCAAACAAGCCTACATAAAGAGAAAAAAACGATGAAAAAAAAAAGAAATTGAAAAACAAGGCATTGTAATGAGAGAACTGCAGCGACAAGCTGCCTACCCCTCAGTGCCTGGAAGCAATGTCAGTTTTCAGGGGTTTTCCTGGACTGTGATGTAACAGAGTGGTTGGGGCTTACCTTCCAGGGCGAGGGCCTTGTGGAGGCTCCGAGTGGCCTCCTCCAGCTGTGCATCTTGGGCAGGGGGCAGCTGTGGTGGTCGGGGGGGTAGTAGGTGGGGGTGAGGGTCCGGCTGGATGGCAGACAAAGGAGGATTATGGGTATCGGCCTGGCTCTGCTGCACAGGGAGAAAGGGGCCACATGATTTGGTGCGAGTCACTTTGATTCGCCGCTGGTCACCGGTGTGACTGCGGCAGGTGGGCAGGGCTCCCGGGGGCTGCTGGGAGGAGTAGCCATTGTAGAGCAGCTGGTGGTGTGATATGATTGGCTGCCTGTTGTTTGTCTGAGACTGCTGTCGCTGCAGCTGCTGCTGTTTGCCCCACACGTAATCCAGAAGGACCTCACTGTACCCCCCTCCTCTTCCTCGCCCTGTCCCTCCACCATCGGTGAGTCCATTATTCGTCCTCGTCCATCCGTCTGTCAACGTCTCGGAGCTCCTGAAGGCTCCAGCAGTGTTTGTTCCTCTGGACCCCTGCAGACCGTTCACCCACATTCCCCCCTGTTGCGGCCCTCCCTCTTCCTCTGGAGGGTTGATACGGTCCAGCAGACCATCTGAGCTGTTACTGTGGCGAGCCGCCTTAACCCTGACGCTGCCCTCCCCCGATGCTCCTGGATCAGAGGGGCCAGAGGAGGAGGAGGAGTCCTGAGAGCGAGGCAGGGGAGGAGGAGGATGGAGGGGGAGTGGAGGGGGATGGGAAGGAGGTATGGGGAGGGGTCTGTGGGTCTGAAGAGTCTCTGGATGGTCGGTCCTGGAAGACGAGAGGGAGATTTCAGTTTATCTGAGGACATTTTCTGATGGTTGACTAGGTTGGCTGCCTGTTAGCCAATGTTTAGCTGAGTGCTAGCTTACGTTTAGCTGACTGTTAACCAACTGTTAGCCGACGTTTAGCTGACATTCAGTCGACTGCTAGTCGACGTTTAGCCGACTGTTAGCAGACATTTAGCTAATGTTTAGGTAACTGTTCACCAACTGTTACCCGATGTTTTGCTGGCTGCTAGCTAATGTTTAGCTAACTGTTAGTCGCCTGTTATCTAACTTTTAGCCAACCGTTAGGTGACTGTTAGCTGATGTTTAGTCAACTGTTAGCAGACTGTTAGCTAACAGTGTGCAGCCTTATGCACCAGCTGTCCATAAGTTCAAGCATGGCTTAGTTTGAACATAGTGTGGGAGTTACACTGGATCACATGTTGGATCACATGTTAGTGCCGGGCGGAGATGAGGTCATAAAAGGACAGCGAGACAGGTGTGTGTACCTGTTGTGCACTGAGTTTCTTCTGGTTTTGTTCTGGTAGAAAATGTCCACTGGAGAACCAGCAGAGACCAGCGGGGGGCGACACTGAGACACACCATCATCTGACAGAAAAACAGTTGTAAAAAAGTTTACACATTTTAAACAGCAGTAACCACAGAACAGGTGTAGAATTGTGTCTGTCTAGAATTGTAAAACTTCGAGGTGAAAGTTAATTATTTCATCATAGTTATAATAACTACGTCACGTTTGGTACAAGCCAATCACTGAGCAGTTACAGTGTCAGCAAAGGTGTTCCACAGCACAGAACATACTGACACAAATAACAGTCTCTTCAGCTCAGTCTGAATTATAACTAGCAGCTCTCTAAAGAGTTCAGGTGTAAGAATGTATGAAAAACACCCGGAGCGCCAAAGGACACCTAATCCTCTTAATCCTCCACCTCTCTTATTTTGGTAGTTTTGTCCATCATTTCCTGTGCAACAATGGATTATTAGCTACATTTCAGCTGAGCTCACATTCAGCTTGACCCTCTACTGCTCGTTTCTGTGATGTCACTGTGATGTAAGATCCCAGATGTTAACTTTGTGGGTGCAATGTTTCATTGCCCATAGAAAAGGAAGGAGACAATAAAATGGATGAATCCACAGGCTCCTACAGTGGCACAGTGGAAACAGAGGCTGAGGGAGGTGTACGGGATTTAACTGCTCATTTACACTTAAAGGTTGATGTTTTTATGAGGAGGTGGCTGCCCATAGCAAGATATCTCTCTAACTTGTTTTTTCTGCACTGTCATACTTATTATGGGATGTTGTCAAGGAGTGTTTTGTTCTGTATTGTGTCTTTTTATGTTCAATAAAAACAGTTAAAAAAAAAAGAAAAGGAAGGAAAACTGTCCAAATGAGAGCAGAGTTGGAATAAACTGTAAATTGATGTGAGTGTGGAATGTTGTTTCTGCTCTCAGCCAGCAGGCGGCGCTGCAGCAGCTGCAGCACCTCCTTTCAACGTGTGTGTGTGTGTGTGTGTGTGTGTGTGTGTTACCGTTATCATTTCCTGTTGAGTCTGATGTGGAGCTGCTCTCTGACCTCACTGTGATGTCTGGAAACACACAACAACATTTTGACCAGTCGTTCTCATGGTCGTCATGGGGACCAGACCCGTGTGTGTGTGACCTGTGTGTGTGTTACCTGTGTGGCAGCCTCTGTGTACCGTCCTCTTGCCGTGGTGAGTGTGTGTCTGAGTGTGTGTGCTGTGTTCAGAGTCGCTGTGTTTCCTCAGAGCTCCGCTGAATAACGTTTTCTTTGGCTTGGAACGCTGACAGTCTTCCTCCTGCAGGACAGTGGACAGCACAGCAGAGGACAGGAGGGACGTTTACATCCTCAGCAGATCTGATTGGACTCAACATCAAACATTTTAAAAACATTTGATTTTTTTTCTTGATTCGATTCAGTTTGACTGGAATCATTTTCAACTTGATTCAACAGAAATAATTCTGGTTTGATTATGAATGTGACCATGTGACAGAGCGGACTCCATGTGCTACATTAGCGTGACGAGCTAACTCAGTAATGGATGACAGGAAGCAGAAATGTAGCGTCGGGTCTCGGGTCAGATCAGCAGCAGCGTTCAGGTTCAGTCTCCTCTGAAAGATGTGAGTCGAATCTTGTTTCGTTCAACGTTGACTCGACTGACTTCAGTCTGAAGTGGAATGAAGCTGGTTCTGATTATCTTCAACCTGATGACTGGACCCATGTTAATAAATGACTGTGTCTTTGTCCATGTTGAGAGCAGCTTGAAGATGAGAGGAGATAAACCTTTGTACTGATTTTCATTTGTTTACGGTGAAAGTTCTTTCTCCCCATCATCACTTCCTGCTCCTGACCCTGATCACGTCACGGTGATGTACATCTAATGTAAATCAGGCTTTACTGTCATCTGCAGTCATGCGCAGTACAACTGGAGCCTGCGTTGAACCCGTCCCTGCAGAGCGGCGGGCCGCAGGCTGCTTCTACTGTCGAGCACGTTCATGACACTGAACGTGACACTGACTCGTCTCTGCCAGTGGAAAAGCAGTCAATCACATCGTGGTCCCCGTGTTTTAAAAATGCTGGTTCAGATCCAGTCGCCAGGTGTCGTCTGTATCTGAGAGGAGGCCCACGGTCCCTATGAGGTTTCACAGGAGGCAGACCACTCAGACTGCGGACAGAAAGGTTCGAGGCAGGAATCCTGCCCGAGAGCGTCTGGGGCCCCGGCGGCCTGAGCTCAGGCCACAGGAGCAGGTCAGAGCGGCTCCGACGCCTCGGCTCCTCACCTCTGCTCGACACTTCTTGTTTCCTTGGCGAGACGTCCCGGCCCTCCGTCGGACACAGGGGGGCTTCTCTCCTGCTTCCAGGGGGAAGTCACTGGGAACTGCACCTGTCAGCTCCTGACCAATGAAAACACAGGAAAACACACCTTTCATTGCATCATATCCCATTCATTTAGGAGCTGCTTTTGTTCAGAGCAACTTACAATAAGTTCATCAAAACTCAACAGGAACGAGACTGAGACAAAATAATCAATTAACAGTGAGTGATGATTGGATGATCCCTACTGGAGGGAGGGGTCTAATTATGACATCACTCACTGCCTCCTGCAGACAGATACGTCTCAGCTCAGCCAGTCTTGTGCTCAGCAGTGCCTGCAGGCTCCGCCTCCTCTCCTGCAGCTCTGCCATTCGCTCCCTGTGCTTCCTGTCCGGACAGGTGAAAGGGTCTGCAGGCACACACACACACATGCACACACGCACACACACACACACGCACACACGCACACACACACACACACACACACACACACACACACACGCACACACACGCACGCACGCACGCACACACACACACACACACACACACACGCACACACGCACACACACACACACGCACACACGCACACACACACACACACACACACACGCACGCACGCACACACACACACACACACGATAAACACACTTTGTCACATGTCGTCATATTGACATTCATTGTCACAATGTTGATGTTGTTTGTTCTCACCAGGTGCTGAGATGAGTTGACCTTTGACCTCCATGGCTTCTGTTTCCCATGTGACCCCGCCTCCTCCCTCCTCACTGCTCGACTCGTGCTCGCTGCCCCACACGCACTCACTCACCTGCAGGACACATTCACTTCAACTTGAGCAGATGTTTTCAAACTGTCCTGATCTCAAAACAATAACACACTGACCTGTGTGACAGTTAATAACAGAACCATGTGACACAATGACTAATCAAGTGAAAATCAGGAGGCTCAACCATCCAAGGTCTGTGGGAATATTCAGGACAGGAGTCAAACGATTCTCATGCAACAGCTTTTCTTTGCTCCGAATCTGTTCTACACTGTAGATTAATACTGAAGAGCTGTGTCCACATGAGCTTCACACACCTGAAGCCCCTCAAGGCACCTGTCACCTGTCTCCAGGTTCCTCCAGGTTTCTCCAGCTCATTCCAGGTTTCTCCAGCTCATTCCAGGTTTCTCCAG
>JBBMOC010001058.1:0-14975 GCA_037975185.1 Centropyge bicolor | reverse complement strand
GAATAAAGCAGCTTTTTTCAGCCAATAGCGTTCATTCGACCCGCCTCAGCTCCGCCCTCGCTCCACCTCTTTGTCCATATTTGGAGTAACCGGAGGTAGGCTACCAAGATGGCTACGCACTACGATTTGCTTCATTTTTGCTCTTCAGAAACCTATGGGTGACGTCATGGACACTACGTCCATATTTTATACAGTCTATGACCTCAGCTCAGGTTGAAGGTAGGTGGAGCTATGACGGTAGTTGTGTGACTTCTTGTACCAATCAGATTGATCAAGGTGTCTTTTGTCCCGCCCTAACAGGTTCAATGTCAATCAAGTGGAGTCTATACTTCACAGAGTCCTGAGATGAGATCAGGTGTAATCATTAAACTCAAATATGTGAGTTCATATGTGCAAAGCTTTGAATTCATTACATTAATGAATATTATTTTAAATACTTTCACTAATCTGTCGTCATGCTGTGATGCATTTTCCAAGTTTGGGCGGCTAGTATGAAATTTAATGAGCAACATACGAGGATGTGTAGGTTTGTTTTGAGAGGCTGGGGGAGATACAAAAAAGTCGGCCATGTAATGAGCCCTGAGGGTCTTTAACAACAAACAGACAGAAACTGCTATTTCCTGCGTGTATACAGTAACTCTCTGAGGCCTGAACAGTGAAATGTTCCAGGCCTATTGTGGTTTAGGTCTCTTAGTTGATTTTGGTGATTTTTCTAGTTTCTTTTCTCTGCATTTTAAGTTAGATACTCCAGTATCTTTGGTTTAGGATTGTTTTTCAGGTGCTGGAGGTGTGGCCTCTGGTGCTGGAGGTGTGGTCTTCAGGAGCTGGAAGTGTGGTCTTCAGATGTTGGAGGTGTGTGGTCTCCGATGCTGGAGGTGTGGTCTCAGTTGCTGGAGGTGTGGTGTTCAGATGCTGGAGGTGTGGTTTCAGATGCTGGAGGTGTGGTCTCAGTTGCTGGAGTTGTGGTCTCAGGTGCTGGATGTGTGGTCTCAGTTGTTGGGGGTGTGGTCTTCAGGTGCTGGAGGTGTGGTCTCAGTTGCTGGAGGTGTGTTCTTCTGATGCTGGAGGTGTGGTCTTTAGTTGCTGGAGGTGTGGTCTTCAGATGCTGGAGTTGTGGTCTTCAGGTGCTGGAGGTGTGGTCTCAGTTGCTCGAGATGTGTTCTTCAGATGCTGGTGGTGTGGTCTTCAGGAGCTGGAAGTGTGGTCTTCAGATGTTGGAGGTGTGTGGTCTCTGATGCTGGAGGTGTGGTCTCAGTTGTTGGAGGTGTGGTCTTCAGGTGCTGGGGGTGTGGTCTCTGGTGCTGGAGATGTGGTCTTCAGGTGCTGGAGGTGTGGTCTCAGTTGCTGGAGGTGTGGTCTCAGTTGCTGGAGTTGTGTTCTTCAGATGCTGGGGGTGTGGTCTTCAGGAGCTGGAAGTGTGGTCTTCAGATGTTGGAGGTGTGTGGTCTCCGATGCTGGAGGTGTGGTCTCAGTTGCTGGAGGTGTGTTCTTCAGATGCTGGAGGTGTGTTCTTCAGGTGCTGGAGGTGTGGCCTAAGTTGCTGGAG
The DNA here is from genome assembly GCA_037975185.1 of Centropyge bicolor. Lineage (NCBI taxonomy): Eukaryota > Metazoa > Chordata > Actinopteri > Pomacanthidae > Centropyge > Centropyge bicolor. The sequence continues at coordinate 13,429 of JBBMOC010001058.1, read as the reverse complement.
GTGTGGATATGTGCTCTCAGTTGCTGGGGGTGTGGTTTTCAGATGCTGGAGGTGTTGTCTCAGGTGCTGGAGGTGTGGTCTTCAAGAGCTGGAGGTGTGGCCTCAGGAGCTGGAGGTGTGGTCTTCAGATGCTGGAGGTGTGGTCTTCAAGAGCTGGAGGTGTGGCCTCAGGAGCTGGAGGTGTGGAGGCGTGGTTTCAGTTGTTGGAGGTGTTGGCTTCAGTTGCTGGAGGTATGGAGGCGTGGTTTCAGTTGTTGGAGGTGTTGGCTTCAGTTGCTGGAGGTGTGGTCTTCAGGAGCTGGAGGTGTGGCCTCAGTTGCTGGAGGTGTGTTCTTCAGATGCTGGAGGTGTGGTCTTCAGGAGCTGAAGGTGTGGTCTTCAGGAGTTGGAGGTGTGGTCTCAGTAGCTGGACATGTCGTCTTCAGGAGCTGGAGGTGTGGTCTTCAGGAGTAAGAGGTGTGGTCTTCAGGAGTTGGATGTGTGGCCTCAGTTGCTGGAGGTGTGGAGGCGTGGTTTCAGTTGTTGGAGGTGTTGGCTTCAGTTGCTGGAGGTGTGGAGGCGTGGTTTCAGTTGTTGGAGGTGTTGGCTTCAGTTGCTGGAGGTGTGGTCTTCAGGGGCTGGAGGTGTGGCCTCAGTTGCTGGAGGTGTGTTCTTCAGATGCTGGAGGTGTGGTCTTCAGGAGCTGAAGGTGTGGTCTCAGGAGCTGGAGGTGTGACCTTAAGGAGTTGGAGGTGTGGTCTCAGTAGCTGGACATGTCGTCTTCAGGAGCTGGAGGTGTGGCCTGCAGTGCTGGAGGTGTGGTCTTCAGATGCTGGAGGTGTGGTCTTTAGGTGCTGGCCTCTCTTTTCTCTCAGCTGTCTACATTATCACCTAATGACTGGCTGCTTAAATGCCCCTCTTGTTCTCTTGCAAGCTGCCAGATCGTCCCCCGTTTCCTAGTGCTCTGAGTCACCTTTTTGTTTTTCTTGTCAGTCCTGGAGTTTCTGTTTGTTGAACAAATCCCATTTACCCAGTCACCCTCGTCTGTGTCTCACTCTAGGGTCTAATTAAGAACTGACTAAAATCGTCACAAGGCCATTGACAACCCCAATAACCTCCACTAATGACAACCTATGACAACCTGTACTGCATGCTGCCTGAGAGGCAAAGCTCAGGGCAAAGACACACCATGCACTTGTTGCTGAAGCTGAAGCTTACAGCTGTGAGCACATGATAACGACTGACCCTTGTAAACATATCAACATTTAGAAAAGAAGCTATCACCAGCACACGTCATGTCACTGTGGATGTCATACACCTACCACACCTGCTCTGTTTACATCAAAACCCCAGCGGCAGCCATCTTGAGTGCCCGAGACAAAGCGCCCCCTGGAGAAGGCAGATTTGAACATTCATGCCCATTCTGTGCATATTAATCTAATGACTGGTGCATTGTTAACGTCGAGCGCTTCCCTGTGTGAGAACAACCTGCCGATGCTCTCGCTGGCCTCTCCTCCTTTGTCCCGCCGTGTTTTTTTTCCTCGCTGCTCACGTCGGCAGCTGTATCTTTTAATGAGATCAGACTTCATTAAAGAAAGGACCCCTCACAACCTTCCCCAGGTCTTTTAACGCAAACGCTTCAATTAGCCGCAGAGCATGGCGGCAGATCGGAGCTGTTGGCTACAGAAAGACGGGAGGAGGTGATCCCACTGAAGCTGGAGAGGCATGAAACACACGTGTTGAATGAATCTTTATTTTCTTCTGGGAAACTGTCAAGTTCGTCTAAGTGTGTGAACGCTAGTGTGTGTCCACCGGTGTGTGTGTGAAATCTTCTCTTCTGTAGGAACCAGTTTGAGTTTTTTGGGAGTGAAGATATTTCTGTTTGAGGGTTCAGACTTGGTTTTAAGTTTTAGGTTAGAAGTGGGTTTAGGTTGGGATGGTTACGTTTCGGGGCTGGGAAATTGATTATATAAGTGTGTGTGTGTGTGTGTGTGTGTGTGTGTGTGTGTGTGTGTGTAGTCACATCACACATTCCCTTTAATGTAAATCAATACATTTCAGTGTGAAAACTTGGGTTAAGGTTGGGTTAAGACTCCAGGAAATGAGTGATGGAAACACAGCTCTGACTCTGTGTGTGTGTGTGTGTGTGTGTGTGTGTGTGTGTGTGTGTGTGGGCTTATAATCTGTTTACACAGCCTGCCTCACGGAGACAAAATGCAGGTCCTCATAATGTAAAGCAGCAGATTTTGGTGAAGACTTGTGAAGTGGATTGATGGAAACAGGGCTGTGTGTGTGTGTGTGTGTGTGTGTGTGTGTGTGTGTGTGTGCAGACATTTACAGTAAACCTCCCTGACAGGGTCGGTCATCCTGCCGAGGTTTTTTCTGTCTTTTGAACACACGAATCAATATTCTGTGTCTGAAAGGTTGTCATGGCAACAACATGAGGAAAAACGTCGGCCATGTCACTATGGTGACGGGTTTCATGATGCTTCTGCCATGTTAAGTGCAGACACATCTGTGTGAAATGAATACTGTATGAAGCTCTCACACACAAATATATTCATCATTTGTATTCAGACACAGAAACAGACAAACAAACCGAACTGCAGCCACTGTGCTGGTCAGAAATGAGATGTGACTGAAACTTTTAAATGTCTTGTGACAAATTGTCTAAGTTCAGTCTTCCTCTGTCATAGAGTAAAAAAATGATGTAAATATTGCAGAAACTAGACGACACTGTTCCTCTGAGCTTCAGTTACTGTGACAGTCGTCCAAACTGTGAATGAGTGAAGCTCCAGTCTCTGTGAATCCTCTGTTCTGAGTTCAGGTTCAAAACTCCACTGGGAACTGTTTACTTCATCTGTGTATCATCAGCTCACCTGATCGTAGTAGATCTTAGTTAGGACAAGAGAGTACAGTGATATATGTTAGAGTTCATCTATAATCAGGTATCACAAACTGTCCAGCTGAATCAGAATCCATATAACTTCCATTTGTAATTCTACAGCAGACGTTACAACAGTTTGATTTATTTCTGTTCACAGAGGAACTTGATTGAATTCAGTGAGTACAGAGAGAATACTGGAGGGTTGTTTCTGACTCATTCGTCTCTTTGGACTTTTTTAAACTTGCAAACAATACAATGAAATGCAGATATAACGTCAGGAGAAATCAAATTAGACTTATATTTTCTCAGGCAGGAGAAAGATTCAAGTGTGTGCAGTGCAATATATGCATGTTGGGGTCATAGGTCACATAACTGCTCATAATTTTTAAGCCATTAAAATTGAGAGGACACCAAGCAGCAACCTCCGGCGCTGAAAAATGAAGCCAATGCGGAAGTGCAAAAAAGCTGCAGTTCCTCGATTAACCACTAGAGCTGGCTGCAGAAGGGAGTCAATTACATTTGAGCCCCATGTTAAAATGTCCGATTTTACGACAGAAAAAAACATATTTACAGCCTGGTTCAAAACATGGCTCTGGTCTCATAAGCTGTTTTTCTACTCCATGACAACTCTGGGGGGGGGGGGCGAATTTTTTTATAAGGCGTTCGTTTAAAATATACAGTATACATCATTATGCACAATTCATAGCTGTCAATCTAAGATCAATCAATCGTCGTGGGGTTAGCTGGCTAGCAACGCTATTTAGCATTTAACCTAGCTGGTTAGCCGTAGCTAGTTTGATTATTTCGAATAAAGCGGCTTTTTTCAGCCAATAGCGTTAAGATGGCTACGCACTACGATTTGCTTCATTTTTGCTCTTCAGAAACCTATGGGTGACGTCACGGACACTACGTCCATGTTTTATACAGTCTATGGAGAACACATATTTACGAAGCACATGACTTCTACCTGTCACACATTTAACTGGACAGTCAAAAACACCATTCGTCTCAGTTTGAAGTTTGTCTTTGCAGGAACATACAGGAGGGACATTTGCACCTTCCTGTCATTTAACTCCAAGTCATGAAGCAGCATTGATACAGTCTGATTGCACCCGTTTGGCTCAGACTCTTGACGTCCCGGTAAAGCAGCCTGGGAGCAGCGTGTGGCGTTAACTCCAGGATGTCGAACACAGCCGCGAGGTGCTGCGTTTTCAGTCGGATCCACAACAAAGCGCTGGTTTGGAGATGAGCCTGAGAGAGAGTGAAAAGCTCTGTGCTGCCGGTTTGCAGGGGGAGCGACGGCGGAGCTGATTGTGGCCCGGGGGGACGCTGTCCAAACACGGTTCGAACAGGGTTGTCCATTTGAAGCTTTGCTGTTTGGACAAAACTGTGTTCTGTTTTTAATCCTCTTAATCTTTTCAAAGCTGTGGCTTTCTGAAATGACTTGGCAGGTTTTCCTTATTACAGTAGGGCCCACTTCAACATGACATCACCGGCGTAACTTAAAGGGAGAAACGGCTGAATTCCAGCTTTCACAGCCTCTATTGATTTTGTGACAGGACTCTGTTTTATATGTGTACAGAGAAATCCAGAGTGAATGTGCTGCCAGCTCTGTGATGTCGCTGCTACACTGATATGTTTGCACTCGCTGCCGAAGTCTCACCGAGGATAATCTGTTTTAACGCATAATCAGATTTTGATAAACATCCATTTTAACATGAATTAACAGAATTTGCCCCAGATTACCCCAGAAACAGATATTAAACAGAGCGCAAACATCAGCACAGTAAATATAATATGGTGCTTTAATTCTTAAGCGCTCTGCTAATATTTGCAGAGCTTCTATTCAGCGACATAATCACTGGTTTAATCTCTGCATCTGTGTTTGGGCTGTCGCTCATGCTGACTCGACAAACTCGCAGGTAACTTGGTCTCCTGCATGTTTATGTCCAACTCATTTGCATTGGCCTTTAACAGGGAACATGGCAGAGGCTCAGGTTAGACTGATGAGCAACTGCATGAGACCGTCAGCTTTCCTAAACGCTGAAGTTGCCTAAAAAACATGATCATAAAAACACAAGACAGTATAACAACATAATAACACTGAAGACAAACACACAGGTAACCATCAACTGCTCTGTGTAGCTCCTCTGATCATCACAAAGGGACGATATGGACACGGGTTCAGGAGCAGAGTTACATGGATGACATCAAGCTGTTTGCCAGGAAAGACTCACTGATCCACCTCACCATGACCAGGACTTACAGTGACAACATGATGATGTCATCGGCCAGTTGAGTGGAGAAGTGTGGTCCAATGGAGGCAGGAAGATGGAAGGTGGTGAGGACTGAATTACCAGAGGATCCAGGCAGATTCCAGGAACAACATCTGAGGTCTCTGTCCAGACGAGTGCAGGCACATTGAGAGCTAAGAATCTTCCAAACATCTGGAAGGACCGGAGGAGTCGCTCTGGTCTGTCGTCAGTAAGATGAGTGTGAAGAATACTGAACAAATGAAAGATGCCTGTGAAGTCACTTTAAAGCAGCTGCACCTGAAGACAAAAGAGACAAAAGAGCAGCAGCCTTTTATTTTCTACTTTACCTTTCTGTTTTCCTCAGTGTCCTCCAGCTGGAATTAATATTATTCCTTACTGTCACTGCTTCATGTTGTGGGACTAATAAAGGAATATCTTATTTAACAGCACAGAGAAAGATGGAGGGAGACAAGTGATCAGATGAGACAATTAAAACCATATTAATAGATCATTAGAGTTTGATCAGTTCACAGCAGCAGTGACACTATTAGAGTCACCAAGATTCACCATAATGTCAGTGGGTTTGAAGCTTTCTTTATTATAAACAGTTGAACTCTGTTATCATCCTTGTTAAACTTATAACCAAGAATATAACATGTAGGATACTGGCTGTCTTCAGTCATTGGCAGTGCCACCATTGTCCTCATCATCCGGCCGTGCTCTGGCTCCATCACGGTTTAACGTCCTCTGGAAACATGTGAGAGGCGGAGCGTCTCTCCTGACAGCTACATCCATAACACAGTTCAGGGCTGTTTTACAGACATGTCAGTGTTTACAGCAGCTTGTTTGGATCTGGTGAAAAACGCTGTTTGGCTGCACTTGAATACAACAACCTTTTGTAGCATCTAACCTTTTCTGTCATTGTGAAAGTCAGTCGCTCTCTCAGCACAGCTGCTGTCATTAACACATATTTCTGCTGATTTTTGATGATGTCGTCGTCGTGAAATAATGATTTTATCTGCAGTTCACCGGCTTGGTAACGAGCGCTGGTCAACATAGTGTTTATGAGCCACCGTCCAATTTCATGTTCATTCTGTTTTCTGACAACAGCAAAATATGTCAATGAAAACAATTACATCGTGAATTCAGCTGCATTCAAACACAGTATAAGTGATGAGAGAGAGCAGGAGGTTTAACAGGCTGTTTCCATCCCTGTCTATATTTCTCTTATATTTAGGGCCCGAGCACACTAAAGTGTGTAGGACCCCCCTTAGGAGAATTTTTTTTTCTCGCCCCACTTTAAACCCAAATTTCGGGCATTCCGCTTTAGATAAACGCGAACGCGCCTAGCCAAAATCGTCAGTCCCGGCGAAAAATTTATTAATCCAGTGTCTGAGCAAAAATACGTGCACCCTAGCGGCCCCTAGGGGCCTCAAACTGCAGCCCCTCCGGCAACTTTGAGCTACAAGCCTGAAAATTGGTGGGCATAAGAAGCACTGCAAGGCCTACGAAAAAGTCTCTTATGACTGTTGTGAATTCCGAACAGGAAGTTCGTAAATTAACGTTAAACGTCGCATTTTAGCAATTTGCACACTACGTATTTTAACGAACTCGTCCTAGGGTTTTAATCGGATCGACTCCAAATTTGGAGGGTGCGTACGAGAGACATTGACGATTAAAAGAATTTGCGTAGGTAAATGGGCGTGGTTTGTGGCCACGCCACACAAAATTTTCACAACCTTCGACTTGCATGAAATTTTATGAGCATAAAGCCCAGGCCAAGACCGTCCCCGATATGTAAATTGTAATCTGGAATTCCGAACAGGAAGTTCGCAAATTAGCGTTAAAATTCCGATTTTTGCGATTTTGCGCTACGTATTTCAACAAACTCGTCCAAGAGTTTTAATCGGATCGCCTCCAAATTCGGAGGGTGTATAGGAGACAAGTTGAGGATTAAAAATTATTGAAAGAATTTGCGTAGCACAAAGGGGGGCGTGGCGGCGGGGGCCTGATCATCGCCGCTTGCGGCTTTAATTCTATTTCTCCCTCAAAAACATTAGATGCACGCTACAGAACTTAAACTGGTTTTCCATATTCTTCATGAAGCCTGAGATCTCGATCACAGCCTCCACTCATATGCACAGTTTTATTAATAATGTACAGCTTGTATGAGGGAAGGTTTTGCTCAAATTAAGCTACTCAGAGACAGAGGTCAATAACTGGATGAGCAGCTCTTCAGATAAAACACCTGCTCTTTGTCCATCTTCACTCTTACAGCCAGATGGCATCCTCCACTTGTGGCAGCGAGCGCTCGAGGCCTCGATCACTCGAAGCACATTCCAAACATCACCCAGTCCAATTCATTCCCGAGCGTGATCAGGAGGAGAGCATTCCTACTATTGCACGTGTGGAGTCCATCCTTGCATTTCTCCAACTGGTCCCTATCAAATATTAATATTTCTGTGAGTGCAGAGTAAATGTGGATTATAAAAAGAAAGGGCAGCGGGACGTAGGAAATGTGCTTGAGAGGAGGGCTCAGAGAAATGCACACACTAATCGAAAGACCTCCGGGTCAGTGCAAATATCTTGGAGAAAATGAGAATTTCATTTTAGCCGTTTTTTTTTTTTTTTTTTTTTTTTTTGAAGCCATAAAAACATCTCCCTGGCATCGTGGGAAAGGCACAGTAGGAAATAAAGCTGACGTCTCCTGTTTGAGGAGGAAGGCGGTCGGGAGTCAAAGATCAGCACTCAGGCTGGAGTTTTTCTCTTCTTCTTGTTTGTCTTTATTGGTTTCCTGTTGTCATTACTATTTCATCTTCTTAAATGGGATGAGCGAGGCTGCGAGTGGTCAGTGAACGCAGCAAACACTTGGACAGAAAGTCGAGTTCATAAAAGTTTGAGTGTCCCATTTTGAGTTTGCAGAGGAGCAGGAATGAGCAGCTCCATCAGTCTCTGGGAAAAACAAGCCGAGCCCTAAATTTTGGGAAATGAGGGCGAGACGACGGACAAACCGAGGCGTGGTGGAGTGATGGATGACGGCGGTCAGATGGAGCAGCAGACGTTCATCCTCCTCAGCCGTGTGGACGATGTGTAATAAATAAACAAGCGTTGACGGGAAAATCTGTTAAAAGTCTTGGAAAAAGCATAAAAAACAAACATGGTAATTTGATCCAAATTACTGGCGCCTTCCTGTGAGCTTTTAAATCACAATGACGACCAACCTTGATGCCTCCCCCGGGGGCTGCGGCGCTCGATGGCCCCACGTCCACTTTGTGCGCGAGGAGATAAGCGCGGCCCGCTCGCTTCACAAACAGGGCTGGAGCTGTTTGCACGTGGCTATCTGTGAGGCAGGTGTGCGGGGAAGCTTTGACTTTGTAAGCCATATTCAAACAGAGAGGGGATTACATCTGTTCCTCCAGCGCCAGAGAAGCGTCCCGCTGAGCCCGGGGGCTTATTTAACACAGGTTCGACGCCGCCGACACATCTGTACGCGGCAGAACGGACAGAGATAAGGGGGGGGGGGACACTGAGCCGATCAGATATGGAAATGTGGGGGGACGTGCCGAAGCAATATGGCGAGGAGATGAAGCGGCGCTGTGATTGACGGGACCGTGGGAAGAGCGTCGAGGAGGAGAGCGAGGCAGCGGCAGATAAAGGCAGAGCGAAGAAACACTGCTCGTCTTATATAATCTCATGTACATCTTGTTAACCGAGTCCACACGGACGCATCAGCCGTTTTCACCTGTTATCAGCTTATTACTGAAATCCCATTAAAGTGTATTAAAGAAGGACATTTACAGTTATTCACTCAACATAAAAGCAAACAGTGTGTTTCATTAGCAGGATGAAGAACGATGGTGATTTGGTTTATAGATTAAAATCATGGCTTTAACTCGAGTGGGATGAAAACTGTGTGACTAGTTTACATTAAAACATGTTATAGATAACAATAGTATAAATTATATTAATGCAATGGTCATGAAAAAAAATGTTTGGTTTGCTTTGATTCTGTTTGACGAGGGGATACATCGGATCACTTCTATAACCTTATACCAATCTAATAAGATTAGCATAAGAATCAATCCAAAACCTTCATCATGATTTAAGCTACTTTTTGATGGATGGATGAAACGAGCGGCTCAGACTTGAGTCGTGCAGTTTCCTGATAACTTGACAAGCCTTAATTTGGCCTTAAATCATAAATAGAGAATAATAATAGAATAAACTCAAACATAATATACAACTAATGCAAAGTGCAAAATGAATATTCTCTCACTCATCATCATCATCATCATCATCATCATCACAGCCTCTGTCTACAGTATTATCCCAGCTCATGTCTCTGTGGTCACATGACCACCTCTGATACCAGTCATTGAGATGTTATTTAGCATCCAACCTCTCATTGTTAATATTTTCTAATAGTTTCTGATCCGACCACTCCTCCCTCCACTGACACCTCTAAACTTCCTCTGCTGATTTCTAACATCAGGACCTGAAGCTCTTTCTTGTGTGCTTCTATTTTTCTTCTTTCTTCTTTCTTCTATTTGGAAACATTGTGAATGGAGCAGAGCAGGAAAATGGTGATTTCTGAGGCCTTGATTATGCTGATGATAAAATGTCACACATGTGCACCTCTGCATGAATAAATATCAATTAGGATGAAACAAACAATTTCAATTTACACCAAGTTTGTATCACATGAGGCTCATTGTGTGCAATTTGTTCTACTTCTTTTACTTCACCTTGACTTTCATCCATCTTATAATTAGACATTAGACAATCAAGGAGGAGGGTAGACAAAGGCAGCAAACTGTATGAACTCAAGCCAACGAGACAATTTATGATTCAGCTTTTTATCCTGTGTTTAACTCTTTTAATCCATCACAACTACTCACCTCTGAGCTCTCTGTTCGCTCGTCTCTCTCTTCACTGACTTACAGCGCCTTCGTATTTCCAGAGGTGGAGATATGGCAGCTCACACTGTATATCTGTGTGTACATTCATGAATAAGCATTTAACTGCAAGAAAGAGACAAACTGAGGGAAGGGGGGAAAAAAGCCCAGGCGGAGAACAGGGGCACCCAGAGGCATGAATCATCCCAGCTGACAAGGAGACAAAGGTCTGAAACATGTAATAACTCAACTCTTACTGTGAATCTGTCACTGCGGCTTGAATGCTGAATTTTACGCCTGTGTGTGTGTGTGTGTGTGTGTAGAGAGAGAGAGAGAGAGGGAGAGATGCTAAATTCTCCCACTTAAATGAAGGGCACCTCTGTGGGAAGAGGGATGGGTAGACTCGGCCCCCGTGGGACGGAGGGGTATTTGTCAGCGATGACGTCCTGGTCAAAATAATTCCAAGCTGATATCGCTGGAGGAGACGTTAGAGAGAGAGAGAGAGAGAGAGAGAGAGAGAGAGAGAGAGAGACAAAGACAAAACGAGGGAGGGAGACACACAAAGGCAAACGAGGAGGAGAAATTGAGACTTGCAGAGATGATTGTTAGCTCAGCTTCCTGCTCACCACGAGGCTGCGCCGCTGCAGAGGTGTCCCGCTGTATTAACTGCATTATGGCATCAAGGAGAATCGTCTCTGAGGATTGAGTGTGTGTGTGTGTGTGTGTGTGTGTGAGGGCGCATTCCTCGCCTGCAAATGTGCATCAGGTTCAAGCTGAATTCCCCCGCGTGCAAATGAATGTCGCCTAATCTCTATATGGATTCCTACACGAGTGCATGTGCTCGAGGGCGTCCTTGCACATGTCAGCACAAACTGCAGTATGTTAACACACACACACACACAACACACAACACACACACAACCCTTGACTCCGGCGGTGGAGGGAGAAACATCCCCAAGGCCTGAATAAGTCAGGAAAGGAAGCGAATTCCTGATTCTGTCACCGATACAACACAGAGTGACCTTGAGAGCAGAGAGCAGCGCTGGCGCAGACGGCTCAGATTTTCAGGCCAGATTTGGAGTGTGTGTGTGTGTGTGTGTGTGTGTGTGTGTGTGTGTGTGTGTGTGTGTGTGTGTGGTGTCACATAAGATTCCCTCAATCTCACCAATCCATCAAGTCAGAGGCTTTGAAAGCTTTTGTGCTGGGGTGGGAGGGCGAGGTATTTTATTTACACCTCGGGGTGTGCCCGCCCGAAGGTCGAGTGTGTAAATAAAAAAAAAAAAAGAAGTGGATGGAGGATTTCACATTCAAGGGAGACGATGGATTTACACTCTTATTTATTTCATTTCAATAATGATAGTCCATCCATTTTCTGTTGCTCATCCCAGGTGTAGCCCAGACGTGTACTTCCTGCTCGTCCTCCGGGGGGGGGGCTCCGAGGCGTTCAAGGATCACATGGATATATAATCCCTGCAGTGGGCCCCGGCTCGGCCCCGGGGCCCCTCCCAGCTGGACGGACCTGGAATACCTTTAAAGGAAGGCAAACGGGTCGGGGGGGGGCTCGCCTCGTCTGCTCAGTTCCCTCCGGATGTCCGACCCCCGTGTGGGAGACCCTGTGAGAGACCCTCTGCCTGCATGTGTTACTCTTTCAGCCGCTGCATTAGTTTATCTCTATTGTGTCATGTTAGTATGTTAAACCAACAGCAAACAGGTTGTAAGGTTGTAAAGTTAAACCTGTAATAAGTGATTTTTTTGGCCACTTGAGGGCAGCAGAAACAAGTGGTGAACACAGCGTTATATATACATATGTAGCATATACATATTAAAAAAAAGATAAATACAAGTCAAACATTCAGTCTCTCTCACCTCTGGTTTCTTTTGTTGTTTGGTGCTGGTCGTGTACAAGATGATATCTCTGGATCTGCTGCAGCAAATTCGATCCTTTTTTTTCCCAAATATGGAACCCTATTTTTCTATTTATCTTAAAATTCACTGGTGTGAACTGGAGGTTATTATCAAAAATAATAACATGCACTTATGTATGAAGCGTAAAATGAACAGATCATGTGTATCAACTAAAATGACTTCTGATTCAGATTCAGACTTTCAGATTCAGTGAGTCTTCAAGCTCTTAAATAAAAATTAATTTAACTTTGCTGCTTATTTATCCATTAATACTTAGTGTCATAGAGAGACATAGAGAAGTGTTGCAGAGTTTGACTGTACAAGTCTACTACAACTCAGCTGTCTGTGGTCAGGTTGCATTGTGGGTAATGCAGGCTGCAGGTCTTGACAGGTAAGAAAAATGTGCAGAATAAAAAAAAAGTACATTGATTTTGATCTTTTTAAGTCTGACAATGTTAAAGGAGTGCAATGCAAACTAGGTTTAAAAGTTTTCAAACCAAGTTTCCGGGGGCTTGAAAAAAAACGAGCGTCTGTCTGTGTGAGAGGCCGAGTGCACGGAGATAGCCGACATGTCAAGTCGAGTTCAGAAAGTTCACATTCATCATGCCGGGGAGCGGGGGGGCGCTCGCAGCAGGCCTTTCAAACGCTCAGGGAGACAGAATGGGCGTCTGGCTGCGGAGCGGCTTCAGATCTGCTACTGATGGTCCACACATGATAAAAGAGCGGAGGAGAAAAAAGCAGCCAGCTCCTCTGCTCCTCAAACGCCACAGTGAGTTACAGCACGTCCACAGAAAATGGACTTTTAATAGACACACAGACATGCCAGCTCATGCATACGCACATACATGCACACACACACAGTTATGTCAGCTCCTCCTCTGATGCAGAGCAACACGCCAGCAGTGACACTTCTGCTGTCATAAGCACTTTAGGCTCCAGAACCACCAAACCAAATCTAAACTGAGCCTTGCCAAAAGCAGAGTGAAGGCCCAATTCATTTTATTGTAAATGATACGTGTCCAGCGATTACTGTTTGTGATAAATGTTTGGCTGCTCAGCCAAAGGCTCCTGAGCTCAGGTTGCATTTAATAATTTCATTCTGTCTGTCAGCACAGCAGCATCTTTTCCCTGACACACAAGAAAAAGCATCATAAATATTCTCTATTTATGACTCCGCCGCTAAACGGCTTCTTTTCTGTACAGGTGCTTACTTTTATTACAGCCGCCCGTAAACTGCAGCCATTTCTTATGAAGTTAATCGCGGGTTCCATCGCCGCCGCCGCCGCCGTCGTCTATCCTGCATGCAAACAGAGGCCGGCGATGAATTTTTCACCACCTCAAACTGTCAAAACATCAATATCCATCCCAGAAAAACAAATAGACAGCACTCGTGCAAAAGAAGAAAAGGTCAAGAGGTACATCTGTTTAACATTTACACCTTCTCCGATATCCGTCACTGTCAGGGGATTGAAACAATGATACCAGTGTCAGAGAGAGAGAGAGAGAGA
>JBBMOC010001057.1:0-14977 GCA_037975185.1 Centropyge bicolor | reverse complement strand
CTAGTCTCATAAGCTGTTTTTCTACTCCATGACAACTCTGGGGGGGGCGAATTTTTTTATAAGGCGTTCGTTTAAAATATACAGCATACATCATTATGCACAATTCATAGCTGTCAATCTAAGTGGCGCCACTTTGATTGACAACTAGCCACTGACGGTCTAAAGGGCGTCACCCCGGCTAATTCTAGTCACTGAGTTTGGGAAAGAGATCGTCGTGGGGTTAGCCGGCTAGCAACGATATTTAGCATTTAACCTAGCTGGTTAGCCATAGCTAGTTTGATTATTTCGAATAAAGCGTCTTTTTTCAGCGGCTTTTTTTCAGCCAATAGCGTTCATTCGACCCGCCTCAGCTCCGCCCTCGCTCCACCTCTTTGTCCATATTTGGAGTAACCGGAGGTAGGCTACCAAGATGGCTACGCACTACGATTTGCTTCGTTTTTGCTCTTCAGAAACCTATGGGTGATTGCACGGACACTACGTCCATATTTTATACAGTCTATGGATTGAACATTGCTGTACTATCAAAATAAAGCATCACTGTTTTCTCTCCATCGTTTTCTTACAGCAGGTGTCTGTTGCTGTTATGCCCTTACTGAACCTTCCCACAGAGTCACACACAGCTTAGTACACTTCAATATGGCCATCAGAAAGCAGAGGTTTATAGTGTCTTCTACTGTAATGTTGGAGAAGACTGCAAATGAAGCCATCTCTAAAGAGCACTTGTATCTTCACAGCCTCTGGCAAAGACTCCAGTGATACAGAAGAATCAGCCTTTACTGCCAGTCGTATGAATCCTCTCTGTCTTTAATGCAGCAGGGAGGAGGAGCGCGTTTAAGCGTGTCTTTCTGGGTGTTGAGAAATAGCGAGCACAGATTCACTGTTTTGTAGCACAGGTGTTGAGATGTGTGATGGATCTGGGGTTAACCAACGGCTAAAGTTACACTGTAAAAAATGTTCGTCAATTTTGCGGTGAAAAACTGTCAATGACAGTAAAAATCTGTAAATCTCCAAAACATGACACTTTGATACTGTTTATATAACATTGAATCACCATAAATAAGTTGTATTTATAAGTAAATGTATTTTTTACATTTTTTTCTCTTGAAAAAATACATTTCCCTTCTCTTGCACAGTTTTTTTAATTGAAAAATGCCATAATATGTGTAACATGCAATACTGTCATTTCTGCATTTATTTCTTGAAAAGGAAAAAATATTTCACCGTTAAATGTAGGCCTACTGTTGTACTGATCACGGAATCATGGTGTAATATTTATAACAAGAAACATGACAATTTTTCCATTTATTACACATACTGATGTACTTTTGTGTCAATAACGGACATATGCTTTAATATTTATGACAGCTATAACTGCAATTTTTGCATATATGTCATGCTACCTGTTCAGGGTGTCCCCTGCCTTCACCCGAGTCAGCTGGGATAGGCTCCAGCCCCTCCCCCCACCCGACCCTGCACAGGATTAAGCGGTAGATAATGGATGGATGAATGGATGGATGGATGGATGGATGGATGGATGAATGGATGTCATGCTAAAAACACATATTAAATGTTAAATTATGCTGATAAAGGAAAAATGCTGTAATATTTATAACAGGTCACACGACAGGTTTTACATTCATTTCTCTTAAAGAATGCAGTTTGTAACTACTATTACCATTCTACTATACCATTGTGCTGATAACAGAACTCTGCCATAATAAACTCAAACTGAAAACTTCTCTTTCATAGATTCTTTGTTGTTACAATACTAATTGCTGTTGTTTTTTATACGGTTGGAGAGTCTGTTTATTTGCCTTTGCAATTAATTAACATTAACAATTTTCATCCTAAGAAAAGTTATTGTCTTTAAATGTTTTAAAATGTTGTTTAACTGGCATAGGACCAATTGGAATTAAAACGGGAGTGTGCCCATATTCCCACAGCCTTATGTTCCCAGATTCCTTTTTCTTTTTTTTTTTCTTTTCAAAATTAGTCCCTATGCTTCCACAGTTCCTACATTTCTACCCCCGGGTAGTTAGGGGTTCTGTTAAGAGGGAGTTCTCTATAAAGACCCAGGAGCAGACACAGCTGGAAACAAGATGGTTTCAACAGTTTATTTAAGACGAGCGAGTGCAGGTATACGAAGACGAGGCTGGCGTGGTCAGGTGGAGGTGGAAGTGTACGGCTGGGCAGAGCAGGCAGACGAAGAGATGAGGCGAGGCAGGTTGTCTGGTGTGAGCAATCACAAGGTAGACGGAACGATCTGACAGGGTCTGGTGTCTGGACTGGGGTTAAATACAGCATGGCTTGATTGTAGATGGGGTGCAGGTGAGGAGGAGATCAGGGGGGCAGGCAACACACAGACACACTGAGACAAACATGACACACTTGGGGGGGGGGGCATAAACAGGGTCTTAGAAATGGGGGCTGTGGAGTGCTTGTAATGAAACAATAACCTGACGTAGAAGCAAACAAGACATGGATGGCGTGGTTAGCTGCTCGAACAGACCAGACAAACTGGCACAGGACAAAGGGAGACCCAGACAATATATACATGAGGAAGTTGGTGAACAGGTGGAAACAATCACACTGGCGGGAAACACACTAGGAAGGGCAAGTGATCTGAAACGAGAGGGAGAGTTAGATTTTCAAAATAAGAACACAGGAAACACAAGACAACACACAACATAACAAAATCTAACTTAACATATTCTTCTTGACGTAACACTGGTTACAAGTAACCTAATGGTGTCAGCGACAATTCCCAACACACGTGAAAGCCTCACAGGTCACACTTGTGCCCTTGTGTAGTTCCCTGCTAATTGTACACCACAACACTGAGTGTGTGTGTCAGTGTGATCATGAATGTAAAGGGATGCAGTCGTCTTACAGAGGAGGTGTCATCCTACAGTAAACAATCCCTCCATTCTCTCTACCATCTCTGACACTAGTTTGTTTGTTTGTTTGTTTTATCGTTTTCTGCGATTAATATTCGACCATGAGACAAAGACCATGAGTGTGGTTGAAAGTAACTGGACCGACTATGCTCCCCAGGTAATTACATTTTAATTTTAGATAACATTCATCTCATCAGTGTACTTCTCTCATCTTACAATTTAAAAAAATACACAATGTTTTCTATTTTGCATCTGTTTATTTTTTGAAATTACAGAAACAGTCCATGTTTTGGAGTCATGATAACAGAACACACTGTGATACAGACAACACTGTGTCAGTGTACCCTAACCCTATGAAACGTATAGTAGTGCTTTAAAGGGATCTTTAAAGCACTACTATACGTTTCATATGGTCCTGCAGGCACAAACAGTGACACTGTTCTCGTCCAGTGTTTGTTTAATGCACAGATCATCTGCTGTGACACTGTTGGGTCAGAGGGGATGAGAACACTTCTATGTGACTTAAAGCCTGAACTGGACTGTGCAGCTCTCTGCCGGGGGCGAGAGTTTCTGTACAGATGAGGCTTATGAGCTGTAACGAAGCATCGACTCATGTGACAGGTGACAACACTACTGTAGCTCCGTACATACAGTACATACAGTACATACAGTAGGTCAAACACGTATGCATGCTCATACACATATGTTCATACTGCTTCCAAACACACCCAGCTTTATCTAGTTTGAGGTTTTGTTTTTTAATGATTTGTATTTTTTTTACTGTAACGTCAGTTTGTATTTGACACTTCTTGTGTGTTTAGTAATGAATGTGATAAAGATTTCTGGCATTTGGCGAAGTAACCTTGATGAGGTCTATTTACTACTTCCAAGCTTTTTCCTGATCTTCAGCCACATCTCCGATGCAGCCAATTGCTCTGGAAAAAGCTACAAAGTAATTCTGTCAAACAATTTTCTCCAAGTATTTGCATTTTTCATCAAGATATATGAACTTATTTTTTGTTGTTGTAGTAACATGGACTATAATTAATGATCAAGAGTCAAAATGTTGAAATGAATGTCTCTTTTTCATCTGGCCTGGAGGGGGCGTCTTGCGAGGACCAACATTTACAGACGTTATTGTTGAGATTTACACACGACAGAAAATTAGCTGTTTATGCCCCAAAACCCTCAGCACAAGTAAGTTTAGCATTTGATAAACTACACAATACTACCAATGTTTGAAAAAGAGTCTTGCTGTTAAAGTTTGACTTGCAGCTAATTCCTTCATTGAAAAGACCTCACAAGTGTAGTAATACAGTATAGTAGAGTGGTGTGTGAGCTATAACCATGATGGTGCACGAGCCTGGTTAGACACAGATGCTGGGCTCTCTGTGGGAGTGCTAATTACCAAAGATATGTTCCTCTCCTTAACGCTGAGCTGACCTTCAACACTGTTGCATTAACCACAAGGCTGGCAGAGCTCACACACTCTCCCACACACACACACACACACACACACATGCTGCTGAGAAGTACTGTTACTCTCCTATGGCTGCTGCGTCAGAGGAGCTGTTTGTCCATGGCCTTTAGCTCAGAAACAGCTTCAGAGAACGAGTCCTTCCTCTCCATCTGTTCACAGCTGAGCTCTGGAGGTGGACTGCAGAGAAACACGGGAGAAGACTGGGATCAAGACGTCATCTGTTACAGAAGAGCAAGAACTGTTCTCACGTGTTTTACAAAGAAATTCATCCTCGTCCGGTTCTGAAACTGATTTTCTTTAAAGCTGCACTAATCAGTATTTTAGATTGAAATTGGGTCGTGTAATGTAAAATGTGGAGAACCCACCAAAAATGCTCACCCAACTTTCCAGTTCCCCTGAACTCTTGTGGAGGTTTTTCACTGTCTTTGTGGAGAAGATTGCAGAGCATTTAGAGATATTTTGTGAAGGAGTCAGTGGAGACGAAAAGAGCAAAGAGAACAAGTATTGGACTTACATTCATCACATGCAAGGAGACATGATTCCAAATGAATGCTAACGATACTCTGTGTGTGATGTTGATGTTCACTGAAGAAAAACAGAAACACTTTTGTTTTAGCTCCCATTTTTCATGAGCTGAACTCAAAGATCTAAGGCCTATAATATGTACACAAAAGGCCTATTTCACTCAAGTATTGTTCACAAATCTGTCATATCAAGATGTTGATTAGACAGCATAATGATAATAACATGATAATAACAGTTTGCTGTTTTTATCTCCATTTTGCACAATGAAACCAGCAGATGCTCTAAGAGTACTAGAGATTAAATTGGGAAACAAAAAAAAACAAAGCTTGGTCTTCTTCATCAAAGTCTTTATCTGTCGGCCCGTGTTCAGCTGATCATTAATTACCATCATGAAAGCGACATGTTTCATGCTGTAGCCAACATTAGCCTTCATTACGGCAAACAACACCAACACGTTTCACAGGTGGTGGAAATAGAGATACAGCTGAGGGGGTGGAACCCAACCAATAATTCAATTATCCACTTCAGTGTATAAAACAGCTCGTCTTCAGACAGTCAGCAGCAGAGCTATACACAGAACACTGAGCTAGGCTATTGAAGATAATATGAAAGAGAATGGGAAAAACTGTTCATAAAGCAAGTCATTAATCTCTGAGAGGCTGGCTTGAACTTTTAAAAAATCCATTCAGCTCATTTATCAGAGAGAGGAACACAGTCAGTGGCTATGGCTGAAAACAGGGGTTACATATTTGCAGAGGTACCTGCTAACTAAAACTGCATTATAGCAAAAGTATAAAGTACAAGGAAACAGAGCAGTACTCGACCATATGGTTATACATCAACTTTGATGTCATCATAATAATTTCGATATAAGGACCCTTTTAAATTTACAAAAAAATTAAATTAGATCCATGTTGGATGATTCTGCACACTTTTTAATTCGATTTTAAATTTAATTAAATTTAATTTAGTGCCAATATAGGAAGTAATGAGGCCGTCATGTGGCACAAAGCTGGAGTGTGGTACAAGGATATATGGTGCATATTTTAAAGCAGAAGAATGAAGCATCCTGTCACAGACCTGAAATTCAAACTCACCGTTACAGCTGCTCAAATTGATATTTCTATATGAAAAATGGCTCAAATGGCTGCATGTGAATGGGCTCACTCATAGCAATAGAGTTACAGAGAATCATCACCCAACTCTGCAGCTCTATGGAGCGTTCTGGCACTTTACGGATCATAATATATATATTTGGTTATTTTGACTTTTTTTGTTGTGATCCTGACAGATTGTCTCCACTTGTCTCGTGGTATTGTCGGCCAACCTTGACCTTGAGTCATGTGAGGGGTCGTGGATGGGCAATGATGCACCTGCGCATGAAAGTTTTTCTGAGATCAATCAGTAGCACATATAACTCAGTGTTTCCTTGTATGTGTGTGTGTGTGTGTGTGTGTGTGTGTATGTGTGTGCGTGCATGTGCATGCATGTGTCTGTGATGTGGGTGTGTGTTTTAGTCCATTGTGACTGATTTTAACTTTCGGGTCAAAAATAACCCTGAGACAATCTTTGTGGCGGTGGCAATCATGGCGGTGTACCGTGTTAATGAAAATATTATCAAAGACAATGTTTCACTTTTTCTGATGGTGGAGTCACTTTAGGAAAAGTCATCAAATTTCAAGTTGAAAAAAGGTCATTTAGAGGGTTTTCTCAGGCGGCCGGGTCATTGTTTGACCTGAAGACAACACAAGGGTTAAAATATTAACCAGACACATGGCTGTACAACCAAGCCTTTTCCCACTCTGTCTTGTTTTTATCAGCAGATTTGCTCTGTGAGGTCAAAGTTAAAAAGCTTGTACAGTATGGGAACCTGGACTTGAGATTTTTTTTTTTCTATCAAATGAACAAAATGGTTATCCAGAAAGAACATTGTATTCATGGCACTTGTAATAATTTGTGGTATATTGTGTATATTAGGTTATTTTGTTAATTTTTAATTCATCTATTTACCTGATGATGAAGTTCCTAACTGGTCATAAAATGTCTGATGACCCTTGGGAGATTTCCTGTCGATCAACCAGAGAGATGAGTGTCTCGAAATTAACACATGTCCCTACCACATGTCTTAGATTCAGTTTGGGAAAAGTCCAACAGAACAGACAGTGAAGCTCCAGGTTTAAACAAAGGGAAGCTGTGAGTTTTTCCTTGTATTCCCACGGCTGCACATGTGGCCACTGCTCTGCACACTGCTTTATTTTGGGGCTGCATGAAGAGATGCTAAAAGTCTACCTCGCTGTGTGTTCACACAGTAGACGGTGGAGGTGGGTGGGAGTGTTGTGGAGGTTGTGTTTACTTGTTAACAAAGAGTCCTGGGGCTGAATCAGACAGTCGGGCTCTCAGAATAGACCCCACAACCCAGACGTTCTGCTCGTGCCTGTGTGTTCTTGTCTTCCTGCAGAGCCGCTGCAGTTAACAATGTAGCACGTTCCAGGCCTCGGATCAGTGGGTGAAAATCCCTGAGGGGAAAGTGATGGACAAACGCTCACCTCTTTCTCAACCTCCCACCAGAAATGTAGCCTCCAATTGCTCCCATGTTGCCACCGTGTGCTGTCAGCAGTAGGTGAGTGCAGCAGTGGGCAGACGGGACTTCAGTCCTAATAAATCTGTTGACCTTTGCTGTCTTTAAATGATGGGCTCATAAATATGTATTTACTTATTACAGACTTCTAAATACATATTGTTATTTACTTTTGTGTTTCCATCTCACAGTTAAATGTGAGACAGTGCATGTTAACCTTGATTCAAAATTCCAAAACATGATAGATAGATAGATAGATAGATAGATAGATAGATAGATAGATAGATAGATAGATAGATGTACTTCATAGCACAACACATAACATGTTAAACAACAAGGCTACACTATGACATAAAACAACATAAAGTGGAGCAAAAGATAAAGGTTGTGCAAAGAACATAAAGTGACCGGATCCTGTGCAAACAGATCAGAAACTATCAGTAAACAAAAGTGAGTCCAGTGTTTCCTCTGCCAGACTGAGCTGCAGGGTTAAACAGTCTTATGGCCTGTGGCAGGAGAGATTTCCTTTATCTGTCCTTGTGACAGTAGAGCTGAATCAGTCTGTCGGAGAAGCAGCTCCACTGTCTGTCCTGCAGACAGAAGGAGTGTTCTTTTGCAAATTGAATGATTATTGTTATTGTTATCATGCCATTTTTATTTTTAATGCATTCATGTGCATTTATTTATGCAATTTATAACTTGGTCATTTTTATTGGTTTTAAATTAAAGCAACAGAAAATCAAACATAGAAAAGGTAGTTTTAGCCTCATAGAACAGCCTGAACCGTAACTCCCCTCGTGAGAATGTCTTGGTTTTTTGGGTTTGTTTTTGTTTTTAATATTAAATAAGACAAATGAAACAGGGGAGAAAATCCTAATGACAAATGAGCACTGATGACCAGACACTCAGACAACAGACCTAAAGGATGTTAGGCTAGTAACACAGGCCAAGTTAGCACAATCATGCATTTCCTCACTCATTCTAATCTATGTGAATATTAATTTTGAAACACACACATTTCTCATTCTAAGCATGAATATGAAGAAAACGCTACAGTGGATCGTACCAATGTTTCCTTGCAACCACTTTACAAATGAGTTGATCCATTTAAGCAGTGTTTACATTGGTTGATTCACATATGAGTGTTTACTCCTTTAGTTTGTCTTCCTCTATTTCTCTACACAATCCCACCTTCTTTCGCTGTTTATTTTCCTCTCTCTCTCTCTCTGTTGAACACACACACACACACACACACACACACACACACACACACGTCATCCTTATCCCCTACACTGGCTCCATGTTTAGCATGCCAACCTTTCATCTGTTCATACATAAGTACACCATAACTAATAAAAATAGAATCCGTGTGACAAAGACACACACACACATATATGTACACACACACACACACACACACACACACATACACGTGTACTTCTATACTAGCAAGGACTGTCATTGATATAATGTATTCCCTAGTCCTTTACCCTGATCTTAACCATCACAACTGAATGTCGAACCCTAACCTATTTCTAACCTAAACAGCTCTTTGAAGTTGTTGTGAGACAAAAAATCTTCACTTTCCAAAAATGCCCTCAGCCTGTTGGTTGAAAACTTGTTTTCGTTTTTCCTGTGTCACAGTTACACACATACACACAGTGGCATACATACATGTACATGTAAACACAGTGGCAAAATTTTATTTTCTTTGAGCTGCATCTGTTCTGAGCCTATAGCCTATTTCTGATGGGGATTTGGATGTCAGTGTCAGTGTGTGTGTGTGTGTGTGTGTTTGTAATGACTCAACGACTGTCTTACGTCGAACATTTATAGACCTCAGTATTTACTAAAACACCAGGTTGACAGTGGGTTACATGTAGCCTGTGATGTGGGATTATAGTAATCTGATCACAGCGAGCCAAGCCAGGCTAAAGCTCGGCTAACGGCCCCTAGAGGCTGCAATGATAATTACAACCCGCAACATCAAATGTCTTAGCTCAGCATGCCATACATTTGGCATGTTGTTATTTTCAAAGTAAATGAAGCTCTTTGTAAATGCCATCATTTGACTGGTACTAGTATGACACACAGCATCATTTGTGTTGTTGTTGTTTTTCTATCAATTTCTCTCATATTGTAAATGCTCACATCATATTGTGAAAAGTGGTACTTTGCACCATAAGGCATTTCCTCAATAAAGCATAAAACTCTACTGGAAAAGCAGAGCAATAACAAACGCCTGTAATAAAACATCTCCAGCATAATGGGCAAAATATTGAGTTATATTATAGTATGTGTGTCAAGGTGCGTGTGCATCAAAATACCACACAGAGAATGTCATGGTCTGGAAAATACCAAATTATCAGAGCGCTGCTTGTTTGTGTCAGTGCCATGAAAGCAGGGCTCAGTTGTGTGTAGGAGTGCACTGATGATGAGTGTGTTAAAACCATGAACAGCACTGGGAGAGAAAGACAGGCGATAGTGCCACAACCCTCTCTTATTAATAGCCTTCCAACGAATAAAAACAAAATCAAAAAAATCACCAGAAATGTGGTCATCTCTCAAAATGTTAGCTAATGTACATAAGAATAATCAGTAATCAGGTAATGTGTAAAAATCTTCAATAAGATCTTTTCATTAAGGGGCGGCTCCAACTCCCCCAGCCTCTGATCGCATTCATGCAGGACTCTTTGAAAAATGATGCTCATTGAATTTTTCTCCCTGTATAATGATCAGAGTGGATATTTGCATGTGGCTCTATACTGACCTTGAGCTGGGACTGTTTAGTTAAAACAAGCGCGTTGATTGGACAAAACAAAAAGCAGAAATTATGCTTTGTTTTATTTTTCATATTTCTTTTTGAGTATTAATTAATCATAAGTTTTGGTCCTGCAATGACAATCATGGTTTGGGAGAAGTAAACAGGAAGCAAAATGTTCATATATTTACATATAAAATGTTATATATATGTTTGTCTTGCTTTGCAGCAGCAGCCAATCAGTAGCCAAAGACTTATCTGCCCTGCTGATGTCATTTCAACACTTACTTGTTTATTGCATTGAGAGAAAACTTCATTCCTGCCTGGATTATGTTCCATGTCTTTTTTAAGTGAGGTCAGTGATAATGTGAAGGTAGGTGCAAGACACACAATTTTGACCCTGGAGCCCATCCACACTTTTTTTTGTTGCCATTTTTCATGCATTTGCTAGGTTGATAAATAATGTCCACATTCTTATTCCCACTGATATAGGTATGACTGCTCCACTGATTTTTCCAATCAAGTCCCATCTTATATGTAAAAAGTGTTAGTTAGGTACTTGTGGTTAAAATAAAATATTAGATTATGAGAGAACCTGTTTGTAAAGTCAACATGAGGATGGCATGAGAGTGAGGTTAATGGGGTATTCAAACTGGAAAGCATTTATCCTCTGGGGAGCCTCAATCAATTAAATGTAGGTAAATTTCATAACAATGTGCCTTTCAGATTTTTCTTGTGTACAGTTTTGACCTGATGATGTTAATAGAAATAAGGTCAGAAGGTCACACAACAGCTCGTTGGGATAATGAATATTCCATTGTCCCACAGTCTTTAGCATCAGATGGAGACCATGTGATATGATTGACAGCTCCAGTAGCTGGTAGGTGAACCTGGAGTTGGGATTGTTTTCCAGATGATGAAGACCATGTGACATGTGAAAGGTGCTGACAAAACGAGTAAACAGACCATGGGTTTTGTCAGATTAGGCATTATACAGTCTATAAGTATTAAGACTTGCTTACAGGTGGTACAGGTACAGGTGGTACTTGGTACAGGTGCTGTAAACTCACAGGTACATCCAAAATAGAGTTAGAAGGCAAAATACATTTACAAATGGTTAAATAGAGGTTGATTCTAATTCAAGTTAGCGTAAAAAAAAATATTTCTTTTCCTACAGTTTAAATCAGATTTGTCAGCTGGAATACTTTCTTTAATTACACATTCTGAAACACACACATTCACCCACCCACACACACACACACACACTGGATGCCATTATGAATTACCATGAGTGGATTTATTATTAGAAGTGTGCGTGTCTGGCTGTGTGATTTATCAGCCACGCTCTGTGATGTCTCTACTGTGTGCTGCTGCTGATTTACCACAGTCAGGAGGTCATTTTGAGCTCAGTTACCACGGTGAGCAGAGTCAACCTGCAACATTACTTCATACATTGTTTGTCTTGGTCTCGATGAAGACAGTGACACTTACTGTTTATGATGTGTATATGAGTGTGTACATCTCCAGGCATGTGCGAAGTGAAGTAACCACAACACTCCGTCTGCACACACACACTCACACACATACAGAAATAGCTGGGGGACAACAAAGCCTGGACAATTCTTAGAGAAGAAACTGCTTACACCACAAAGTGTCATACCCCCAATGTGTGTGTGTGTGTGTGTGTGTGTGTGTGTGTTACAGAGATAGGGGGTGGGAATGAGAAAGCAGTGTGTCAAGTGAAAATGGTTTCAGTGCCTCAGCTTGGTAGCTATAAAGACAAACACAGCACACTATACATACAGTAGTACTTTTACAGCTACTGACAAGGTAGAAATATATTTAATAAATCTTTTCTAATCTTCTCTTGAATGTGTTTAGCTGACTGTTATTTACATTTCTCTGTTTTATATCATCATAAGTTTAATTTATTTTCACTGTTGGTCAGACAAAACATGCAATTTGATGACATCACCTTTTATACTTGAGAATTAAGGGCGGCCATTTTGTATGATATTTTGAACGAAAAATGAATAATGAACAATGTTTTGCTGTCCTACATGCTGTTCTCATTCAAAGTGGTTCGTGCGAAGTGCGATATAGACTATAATACACAATTGTACGATTAGTGCTACACTCACTCTTTTTTTCACTTTTAGCATCTCGCCTTTGTATTCCTGCCACCATAATTTAGACCTGACAAACCGATGTGTTGTGCCACCAGGGACCAGGTGGATGCTGGAGCGGCGCTGATGAGCTGCATAAGCAGTGGCAGCTCAGAATGAGCTAATGAGTTTGACAGCTTAAACAGGCCACCCAAATGGTGATGGCAGTGTGCAAGCTCAGCTGACACATGAGATGACTCAGAGCATCACCTTCAGTGCTTTAACTGAACTCACTTCATGACTGGACTGAAGCATCCTGGGAAAATGAGACTAGACATAATGATACAAACAGAAGACAAAAGGAAAAAAGTCATTAAAAGTTGGCCATCAAAACAGTCCAGAGAGCCACCAGTGATATCATCTAATCACATGATGATGTACATGCTACTGCAGACAGTTACACAAGCTGACAGAAAACACTCCTCAGTATCAAAGCTTGTTGAGACCTGAGACTAGATTTCTGACTGAACATCAGAATGAAAATGACATTTTTTCAAGAGCAGTATGACGAGTTTGACAAACGCTGTTCTGGCAGTTCCAGTAAGTGGTCACTTTAGTCTTTCTGCTCGCTTCAATTTCACTTTGTTCTACAGCTCATTGATTGAACTGAACTGTGCCTGTGGACAGCACTGTGTGACAGAACCACGGACAGCACTGTGTGACAGAACCACGGTCACCACTGTGTGACAGAACCACGGTCACCACTGTGTGACAGAACCACGGACACCACTGTGTGACAGAACCACGGACACCACTGTGTGACAGAACCATGGACACCGCTGTGTAACAGAACCACGGACAGCGCTGTGTGACAGAACCACGGACAGCACTGTGTGACAGAACCACGGACAGCACTGTGTGACAGAACCACGGACACCACTGTGTGACAGAGCCATGGACAGCACTGTGTGACAGAACCATGGACACCACTGTGTGACAGAACCACGGACAGCACTGTGTGACAGAACCACGGACCGCACTGTGTGACAGAACCATGGACACCACTGTGTGACAGAACCACGGACACCACTGTGTGACAGAACCACGGACAGCACTGTGTAACAGAACCACGGACACCACTGTGTGACAGAACCACGGACAGCACTGTGTGACAGAACCACGGACACCGCTGTGTGACAGAACCACGGACAGCACTGTGTGACAGAACCACGGACAGCACTGTGTGACAGAACCACGGACACCACTGTGTGACAGAACCACGGACAGCACTGTGTAACAGAACCACGGACACCACTGTGTGACAGAACCACGGACAGCACTGTGTGACAGAACCACGGACAGCACTGTGTGACAGAACCACGGACACCGCTGTGTGACAGAACCACGGACACCGCTGTGTGACAGAACCACGGACAGCGCTGTGTGACAGAACCACGGACACCGCTGTGTGACAGAACCACGGACAGCGCTGTGTAACAGAACCACGGACAGCGCTGTGTAACAGAACCATGGACAGCACTGTGTGACAGAACCACGGACAGCACTGTGTGACAGAACCACGGACACCACGGTGTGACAGAACCACGGACAGCACTGTGTGACAGAACCACGGACAGCACAGTGTGACAGAACCACGGACACCACTGTGTGACAGAACCACGGACAGCGCTGTGTGACAGAACCACGGACACCACAGTGTGACAGAACCACGGACACCACTGTGTGACAGAACCACGGACAGCGCTGTGTGACAGAACCACGGACAGCACTTTTACTCAAATTCACGAACCGGAGAATATCAGTGCAGACAAGTCCATGGACAACGCTGTGTTTTAAACAGCACTGCCAGTGATGCCACCAGTTCTTCTCTACTGTAATGACACTTATGCTATTGTGCATGATTACATATTTCACATATCACATCACATATTTGTGAACACAGCATCTACACGGTGAGCCTTGAGTTTCTGAATGGGTGTTTTGAATGGCATTGCTTGAGTGACACCTGAGAGCCAACGCTCAGGTTCTGCTGCATAGGGAAGAAGAGCTGGCAGCTCACAGGTCATTCCCTTGCATTGGTTTAAATTGTTTCATTACTAAGGTTTCATCTTATGATTATTTTGTGGTTAACAATTCATCTTGGATTATGAAAGGTAAGCATGGCTCCGTCCATTGAGAGAAAGGCTCCATGGGAGATTGAAATGTGTCACAAAAGCTAGTGGATCATACCCAAGGCCACAACTTGGGCTCTCTACTACAACAAACTGTTCATGTTTTCCTTTTAAGTCCACATTAGTGAACGATAGTGAAGTTGTGTCTCTCCACAACATTCAACATTTGTGGGGGGGGGGCATCATCATATCGTTCATAACGCTGTGCTGTGTTCATGCTGCCTCATAGAAAGAAAGGTGCCTGTCAATTGTTTGCTGTCTTTCTTGCAAAAACGTATGATACAGTATTTTCAGTTTGATGTCAAAGGTGCAGATGATGGAATGTATTGAAACACTATGGCTGAAACGATTCCAGTTTGAAAAGCATCACACACACAAGCAGGACTGTAGGAAAAGGACCTCGTTCCTTCCTCCCCCCCCCCTCCCCTTTCAACTCCTC
>JBBMOC010001056.1:0-14977 GCA_037975185.1 Centropyge bicolor | reverse complement strand
CACACACACACACACACACACACACACACACACACACACACACACACACACACACACACACACACACACACAGCACCCTGGCATCATTAAGGATGACCATTAATCTGAACAGCCCCTCTCCTGTGTCCAACCAGCCAGACCAGAAGGAGCCTTAGGGGTGTGTGTACACAAACACAAACACACACACACACAAACATGCACACACAGGAAGAGTCAACCTTGACCTAGCAGCAGTTTTTATTGTGTGATCATCATCTCTCCCCAATGGCCACAACAACACCAGGTAAAATGAAGTGGTCACAAAATATGTAATTGTCCTTTTCATCAAAAAAACTAATTGTTTACATAATAAAATGTACAGATAAGTACAGCAATGTACTGAACAGGGCAGCACTGTTAGTGGACAGAAAGAGTCCTGGACTGAAAGAAGAGCGACTCAAAGAAATGTAGGACTCAGCCATCTTTCTTCTACAGTCAGTTTACACACATGTCAGATCCACAGGTGGCCACTGAACCAGTTAGAGGCAGCACCACAGTGTAAACATTTTTAATCATTTTCCTCTCACACACGCACACACACACACACACACATATGTTCCCCTGCTGCTCTACTGATTACATCCAGTGACCTTCTAATCTCCAGTCAACACCCCCATCAAACCAAAAATGTCAATCTGGGCCGGATTACAACCCAGTCAACTCTCAACACTGGATTCAGACCAAAGTTGAATCCAGACACACGGACACGGCAGCAGAGTAAATATCAGTCCGGCTTTGTAACAGGTATTTCCATTGGCTGTCCTGAAGCACAACAGGTGTACTGCCAGGATGACGATTGGCTGCTCGTCACGCACCTCACGGCGCGAGCGAGCGGCCACTTTCGGGCAGGTTGGAAGTGACGCATACGCTTAACACGGACACCAAAAATGACCTGACAGAACATGTTGACGTCATGGCGAAGTTAGAAACGAGCGGACGGTGAAACACAGCGAAGTGTCACTTACTCCGACGTGGTCGCTCCTGCTCGACTGGGAGGCCAGTCTTCCGCCGCCTTTCACCGGCATGCTGCGTCTGCTCGCGGCGGCACAGCGGGGGCGCTTCCTGTCGCTGCGGTTCGAGCCGGATAGCCGTACGGATTTAGACGGTGGTTAGCGTGGTGGCTAGTTTTTGAAATGAAACATGTCTGTGTGACAGGCGGGCCAGCTCCGCCCTCGTCTCGGGCAGGCAGGCAGGCTGCTGGTCCTCCGGGCGGGGGGAGCGGGGGAAGAGGGAGGTCCGTCCGTCCGAGCAGCAACAACAACCGTCGGCTCACTCCGCGGCTGCACAACAATCATGGAGAGGCACATTTCCTGTTTCCTTCACTGGGAACACTGATGTTAGATGTGGCTGGAAATAGCAGCGCTCCTTTGAAAGTGTGGTGAACACCGCCACAGTGTGTCCCAGCTGTGGGAACATGGAGTGTAAATGTCCACCGATCATCCTCTTTCCTTTCCACCAATCACACTCCAGAATCCGACATGGCACTCAGATTAATCACTGTTAACTCAGAGGAGCTAACTTTTTTTTTTTTTTTTTTTTTTTTTAACATTCTTGTCTTGTGAGATTTTACCTTTTTGCCAAAAAATGAATAGCAGCACAGATTTTTCTTTCAGTAACTTTCTGAAACTTGCTTTCATCCCTTTTGTGAATTCACAGAGAAGCTGTGGAAAGTTGACGATAATTTCATAGTTTACATTCTCTTCTAGTGTCTTGTTGTCTCCTGTCCGTTGGAATGTGATGTTTAACTTTGGAATGTGATGTTTAATTGTTTTATTTTTCCCATAGGTTAAAGATCAAAAACTTAGCATTGAGATTAAAAATAAATTGAGTTTTATGGCTCAGATGTTGTTTTCTATAGCCTCAGTAGATGTCTGACTGACCATCTGTATGTAGAAGGTGGGGTTCTGAAGGACAAGAAACCACATATAAGGATAGTAGGTTGTGTTGAAAGAGAGAGATCTCACTATCGGCACAAGAGATTCTCAGATTCGGCAGGTTAAAGACACTGTTCTTTTTTGTAATAAGGGCCTTTTTATATTCAAGTGAAAACATGTCAGCGGTGGTCACTTCTTCTCATCAACACATCAAGAAACAACACTCTCCACTATTTCTCTTAACCAGTGAAACATACTTGGATACTGTGATAATAATAATAAGGTTGATGGTGCATTTTTCTAATTCTTTTCTGCAAAATTTCACATCTACAAAATGAAAAATTTACAAACAAACAAATAACCCCAGTTCCTGCTAATGAAAGAAGTGGAGCCGTATATTACAATGGCTTCATCTTCACAAAACAGAAAAGCTGCCCCCCCACCCCCACCCCCACCCCCCCATCTCTCTCTCAGTCGCAGCAGATGTCTGTCCATCACTGAGCTTGGTTCTGTTCTGAGGCTTCGGCCTGTTAAAAGGAAGGTTTTCCTCACCACTGTCACATCAAGTGCTTGCTCATGATGGGAAGTGTTGGGTCTCTATATGTAATATCAAGAGTATGGTCTAGACCTGCTCTGTATGTAAAGTGCCTTGAGATGACTTCTGTTATGATTTGGCGCTTTACAAATAAAATTAGATTGAGTATGTTCAGTGTCCGATGACATCATGCTCTTGTATATTTTTCCCCTTGTTCTCTGATAGTTTTTTTCTTGGCTTTTATGTATGCTACCTTTGTATTTGTGTTTTTTTTTTAATTAATGAGAGAAAAGACAAAACCCGTGTGCATCATGTACTACTGCAAGAATAAACTCCACAGTGTACAATTCCTTTTTTCATTCTAAACACTTAATAAAATTCCTGCTTGCATAACTAAAGAAAATCTCTAAATTGTTTCAGTATTACTAAGAACTCAATGACCTCTTTCAGCCCCAGGCCAAAATGGTTTCTTTCTCAGAATAACCAGACTGTTTTAGCTCTAAAAGTTAAGTAAAAGTTTTCTGAAAAGTATTTTGGAAACTTGCAGGCAATAAAGTGAGATTCCCCTGAACAACTTTAATGTTAAGGTTATGAAAACAAAAGATTAAATCAGTGGTTCCCAACTGTTCAGACTTGTGTCACCAGACAATAAGCAGTGTCCAGATGTCTGTGCTTTTTGTTTTTATCAGTTCCATCCAAGAGACATTTCCCATCTAAACTTCTCAAATGGTTTAATTTAAATAACAGTTTGAGACGTAAAATTCTCCAATATTTTGAAAAGTCTTTGTATCTGAAAGGACCTGATTACTTCTTCCGCAACTTTACCCTCATGTTATGAAAATCTTTATCACGCAAGGATGATCAGAATCAATCAAGTTAAAGTCACATCATATAACCTGTCCATTCATGTCGAAAGGTTACTATCACCTTCACTCCCCACAGCAACATGCTCAGGTTAGGAGGAGCCACAGCGCTTTGCATGCTGATGATGCTGTATCTTCACGATCTAATATTCTTCATGTCATGTTAATAATTTATCATGTACATGCTGAGGTGATCCTCTATTGATCCCCATTAGGATCTGTTTCACTGCAAAAGCAAAAGCAGCACATTCAAGTATGACACAAGTATCAAAATATCTGATATCACTGAAGCAATGAAATCTAGGGAAAAAGTTCTGACAGCAGCAGGATTTGTTATTTGTTATATAGTCATATAATAAATATGATTATATAACAAAATAAAAATAAAATCATATAACATGGACAGTTTATGTATATGTTTCAACTTCACCATAAAGATGTTAGTAATGTCCTGGATTTCTGAGAGAATAAGGATGAGAACAGTGAGTCAGACTGAAAGGAGTGGAAGTGGGCTGAAGTCAGTGCATACTGCTGGTTGAGAACATCATATATTATGGAAGCACATATGTTCAGGCTTGTCTCTACATGAGCTACTCCATGATGAAGGACTATAGGCTGACTGGTTGTGGTCAGATATACTAGAGCCGGTGTCCTGGAGCAGCGGTGTTCTTTCTTTACATTGGAAGGAAAATTAACTGCATAGCTTTTGACTTTAGGCTGCAGTTACTTCAAACTTTTTAGTAAAGAAAACTGAATGCTGAAAGACCGACATGATTGGGTTGCAGTCTGGGAAAGGTCACTGAAATCAAGATGATTTTCTCAGCTCAAGATTTCGTTATATTTGAAATTTTGGGTGGAATTTTTGCTCAAGTGTGGTGCTTAAGAAAGTTCAAAAGGTCATCCGATGATGAGTCATCATCAGTTGAGATAGTTGGGCAGACACGCACATAGAGTGGCGTCGGGCTTGCCAGTCTTTGGTGCTGCTGCCAGTGCGCCGAGAAGAAAACATCTCATCCACGACAAAGTCATGTGATGCCAAAACCACTTAAAATCAAGACTTAATGTCAACCCATATAATCCATCACAATTCATGTTCAGTCCAGTGTCACATTAACAATATGCTACATAAAGTTCTTTAGTGCTTTAAAATACAAAATTCCCTTTGCTTGATTTTCTTTTTACACTGATCTTCAATTGGAATAAAAGTTCAGATTTTATATTATTTTACTATGTTACAAAAAGCCCTCTTCCCTTAATCGGATACATTTAGCCATCTTTTTTTTTTTTTTTTACACATACACAAGCATTATCAAATCCCAGCATATGATTAAACAGAAATCTATCAATGAAAGATCATTTTCACAATTTGAAATGTTCACTCTCAAAGTTCAGTGTTCCCACTTTAGTTCTTTCAACAATGATTAGTGAGACAAAAATAACAGACATTCTTTGTTCAATGACATTCTAAGTGTGTAATTACACAACTAAATCAATTCAGTGTGGTGAAGTGCAAACTCCATCAGCACATACATTATCTACTGCTCCTGATCTTTTCATAGCAAACTCAACAAGCGTGGCCTGTGGTTTAGGCCGTGCCAATGAGTGTGACTCTGTGTGTGTGTGTCCGTGTGTGTGTGTGTGTGTATGTGTGCCCTAACAAGCTGGCTTACTAAGCCTCAGACAAAGCCCCCCTTTCAGTCTAAAGACAGCAGCTGAGAGAGTTAACAGGCTCCAGTATCAGTCACAGAGAAACAGTGGCATCTAGAGGCCAGTGCGGGAAACGCATCCAACAGAATGAGAGAGATGAACTACCACTTGTTCAGTGAATATAGGACTGCAGTATTTGAAGACAGAGTATGATAACTATTTGAGTAACTGGTGAAAAGTTTTCTATGACACGCACTAATGATCAAAAGAGTTTTGTGGCCGTGCATTTTAATTAAATTTTAATAAAGATAAATCCATCTACACGATAACGCTGTGGGATTTAACGACCCAGAAAGCACAGGGGGGTTTAACAACATCCTCCTAAACAGAGAGGCATTATACTGTCTTTACACCACAGTTTTTAAGGTGAATCAATTTTCACTCTCCTGCTCTAAAGACTGAACTTATGTTGATGCATCCCACTTTTTAATTAGCTTGTTTTTGTTTATCACCTAGTTGTAGGTGTTAATATTATTTTCATTCATTTCAAACATTTATGGGAAAAAATACATCATTGGTCATTATCATATACTGTTTTACTTTCCTGATTTTCTATGCAGTCGCTTCTGTTTTCGTAGCCCTCAGGGTGATCTTTTTCTATTACACGCCCTATAGAAAAGCTTCAGCGCTGCACCCAGCACCACACACTCCAGCACTCTGATGCCATGACCAAGCTTTCACGACTCAATGACAATACATCAACACTACTTCCCACTTCACACAGATAACTCACCTCCAACTGAATGCTGATAAAACAGAAGAACTAGGTCCTGATTCCCAAAGCCCAAGACTGAGATGATTGCAGTCCACGGATTTAGAATGACACAATGATCATCTCAGTCTAAATACGCTTTTGGGAAACAGGCTTCTGGTCACTGGGACAACTAACTCACTCCACCTGGACTCCGCCTTCATCCACAACAAAACAGTTAAACAGGTTGAACAGGTGTGTTAACAGTACACACACACACACACACACACACACACACACACACACACACACACACACACAGAAAAGTCCTGGAACTGAAATGTTTCTCTCACATGTCTGCCTCTCAGAGATGTCACACTGAGGGCGGATAAATCTTTCCCCTGCCAAAAACTGACTCACTGATGGAGACTGATGAAATATGTAGTGACAGACAGAAAGCGAGCGAGCGAGAGAGAGAGAGAGAGAGAGAGAGAAACAGAACCAATTCCATATTGCACAGTGCTACACAATGAATTAGTCATGTGGCTCAAAAAGCACTTGGGCAGCACCAAGAAATATGTTTACTACTTCTTCTGCTAGTGACAACTAAAAATAATAAAAACAATGATTAATACAGCACCAAATAAATTGTAGTGTGTATCCTAGTAGTGTGGCTAAAACTGGCACAAGATGAAAGACCATGGAGTCATTCAAATCAAACATTTGAAGAATGATTGTGCTCCGCATGTAAATCTGCTATTTTTAGTAGAATGTTTTTAACAGATCATGTCAGTGTCAGTGTTGGATGGACAGACTGACACAGAAAGCTGAATTACCAACAAAGCAAAGTGTGTAACTACCCTGGGGCCACAGACCCCTCACAGACCCCCAGGGGCCCCGAGTCCAACATTGACTGAGTGTGAATTGCTTGAACATAATTTGATGAATTAAAAAATGTATTTAGTCATTTCCACCTCTAAAGTCTAAACAACATCAGGTTTCCATTTACTTCCTAAACATGACCCCCCCCCCCTCCCCCCAACTATTTCTGTCACTTTTCATGTGAAGTGCAGCACAATGAATGACTTGCAGGACAGGCAGTCTGATTATGTGCAACACTGTCCTCATATTTTAACAATGTCAAACCTGCTAATAACAGAGCAAACATTCACACATTCTAATGTACAATATATGTATTCTTTGTATATTTTCCTTTATTCCCTCAACATCCCTTTTATGATCATACCTCCAATGAAAATGTGACAAAACTGTTCATCATCTAATGCTGTGTTCCACCTTGTCTGATGTTCATATGCAGGATGTGACTCACAGACATGGACTCTCTCTGAAGAGCCACCTGTTTGATCCGCATTTGGATATTTTTCTCCATTCAAATCACGGTGGCAGCCCCCCCGCTGTGCATCACACTGTGCTGCCTGTCACAGACGCCACCGCTGCGCAAATCAAGCATCGAGCTGACAAACGTTTGGTGGCGTGATCAGGTTAAGAATTCAAATTGGAAACTGAGAGGTTATTCTGGTGTCACTGTGTCATAGTTGCAAATGAGCTGGTGTGTAAATATGCCTACCGCAGAGGAATATGAATCAGTCTGTTAAATGGAATCATAATGCAGCTGGAAGGACGTCTGAGCAACAACATCCATCCACAAGCTGCTTTTGTGTTCGGGCTGGCATTTGATTTCAGACATTTGTCACTGTTGTGTCTGTGCACAGTAACACTCATCTCTAGTTAAAATGAACACAATGACAGGTTCCCTAAATTATAATAACTTCGCCGACTGTATGATTTCATATGGGAGAAAGAAGGCCTCTCAGGACAACAGAAAGATGAAGAAGATGACAGGAAGAATGGAACAGAGCTCTATCACTCAGTTACATTACTGTGCTTGACCCTACTAATGTAATCTCATACAGTTGTATCCATTGTTGGATTCGTGTGTTTCTCTCTGATTATGAGTTACCTCATCACAACAACACAATTTAAAACTCCACTAGTTCATATTTTTACACCAACACTTGCTCAAATGACTGTGTGTAATGTGAAAAATATGGCTCATATATTGACGGACCCACAGATTGTTAATATTTTTGCTAATTGCTAATGCTAATAAAGAAAACACACAGCTTTTAATGGTTGTGACACTTGTGTTATTCTGTATTAATGTAATTACATTTTTGACCACTTGGGGCAGTGTAACAAGTTTAAATTCTACAATTCTACAATTTCATTTAGCAGACATTTGTATCCAAAGTAACGTACATTTACATACTGATGTAACAGCCAGGGGCAATTTGGGGTTCAATATCTTGCCCAAGGTCACTTCGACATAGACTGCAGGTGCAGGGATCATCATAAAAAGTTGTTAATGTATCCCCAATTTCTGTGAAAACACCTAGCTTCTGCTGCAAAATGGCTGACGAGAGCCATAAGAGTGAACCAAAACATTAAAGAGACGAGTGGCCAAATGGCACATTGTTTCTCATGGCAGAGCAGGGCTTAATTCGGGAACAAGATCTGGCACCTCCCAGATTTTGACCAGCACCTATTTGATTGGATCCAGCACCTCATTTGTCTCTAAGTGTTTTGATTAAATTTTGAAGTCTCAAATTTGCTGTTCCTTTTATTGAGTTTAAATCACTTGGAAATGTCACTGTACAAACAAAAATGAATGTAAAAACTGAGTGCGAGTGAGGAAGAGGGAGGAAAGTTGGATCACGTCAGGCCACGCCCACACTACATCTAAAGTGGGAATTTGACAGCTGTCACTCAGAGAGAGAGAGAGTGAGGGGGAGAGCTGCTCCACCAATGGGCCCTTGTCCATGCTTCTCTATTCTTCTTTCTTTTCTTAAACATTTAGATTAATAGGTTGTTTGCAGTCCTGTGATCTCATTGGTCTGTTTAACCCAGGGCACTGTTTTTTGCTGCATTCCATTTTTGTCTCCCTCTCACCGCCGGAACAACCTGTGTTCCGGATCCTGATGATTCACTAATTAAGCAGTGCTGTAGAGCGAAGTCGTCCAACCTGAAGGAGTTCATAATTACTTCTGGATAAACAGGAGAAGCAAGGTGGATAAATGCAGCCTGTCCTCACGACGTGCTGATAAATGGGGACAGGAAACGGAGGAGGAGGAGGAGGAGGAGGAGGAGGAGGAAGAGCACGATCGATGCTTGCAGGAAGGTGAAACCTGTGAATGTGTGGACTGGCAGTGACCCCAGCACACTGATACAGCAGAGGCCTGTCTACTGACCAAACAGATATGTTGGAAGGTTACAGAGGTGTTGACAGGGAGCACTGATCCTGCTGCACAGCCTTTCAAACCTGCAAGGGTGGAAACAGCACGTGTACCCACACCTGTACACAACCTCCATTCACATTCATTTAAACTCAACAAATCAAGTCCCATTGCCTGCTGTCATCATTCCACTTCCTCATAATGACCTTGAAGTTATGTCTAGGTCTAAGTCTTTTTAAAGCCTCTACAACTTTTTTGTTTTGTTTTGTATTCATTTCAGTGCACATGGATTCCTACACAGCTGTGATGTGGCTTTAGTACAAAAAGTAGAGGTGGGCGGATCGATCCAAATATCGATAGTATCGATACCAAGTTGGTATTGCTATCGGATCGATACTAGCATGATGAGATCAATACTTTAATGTCAGTTTCGCTCTCTCTCTCTCTCTCTCTCTCTCTCTCTCTCTCTCTCTCTCATACACACACTGAAGCAGATTTTTTTTAGAACATTTGTTGTGGTGTGATAGTTTTGTACACTTTTTTAATTGAGAAAAATCCAGAAAAGAAGTTCACTGAAGGGGGGGAATTTAATTGTATATTTGTATTGTAGTTTCTCAACACTCTACCTCTAAAAAGATTTTGTTTTAATTTGCTCTCATATAATAATTTTTTTCGCTTTCGTTTTTTTTAAGAAAAAAATGCACACATAACAATGTTTGGGGGAATTTTTTTTACTTACTGCTCTATTGCTTCTGTTTTTGATAACAAAGTATTTTGCAGTCGCCTTTAAACTTTGCCCAAATTCTGTCCTGGGTTAAAACAAAAAAATCCCAAGGACAAACCACAAAAACACAAGGGTTAGCAGTGTGATGGTACATCAACCTTAAATATTAAAAGGATCGGTATTGGTATCGGTATCGGCGATACTGGCCCTGTATTTACTTGGTATCAGATCGATACCAAATCTTGCAGTATTGCACACCTCTAACAAAAAGTCTGACCCTGGTGCTGCCAAAGTTGTGGACACCTGAATCAACCTCTCACAAATAATTACAAGTCATTAAATAGGCCTACAGTTCCTCCTGATGCTTTCCTTTTGGCTTGTAATTACACAGGTGCACAGGAGTCACATGCTGGGAGACAGGAGCTATTTTCTCCTTTCCTGAAGTCAAACAGGCTACAATTAATCAAAGAGACACAACAGCATCAGGAGAGGAAAGACAAGCTCTCTAACTATAGCTCAACTTCTCATGTCTCACAGCTTCAGTTTATAAGGTGGCTGATGGAATTAACCAATTCATTCACAAACAGAACAAATACTGAATACTGAACAGACATAAAGTGTCATTTCCCATTAACCAGCTCACCTCCACCATATTGTGGTGATATGACAAAACAAAACCCAACATATCAGCACCACCAACCAGAGGGAGAGTTTGAGTAAAATGTACCATTAACTGTATATCACCGAACGTGTCATATATGATCCATGAGTTTTGGAGGCTTCTACATCATCACTGGCAAAATAAAAAGGTTGTGAACCACAAAATGAGCCAAAATAAATGAAGTGTTCCTCTTCCACCTGCCAGTTCTGTTGGTGGATTTCTCATTGCTGCATGATAGCAGATAGCAGCTTATCCAGAGTAATAACAATAATAAATAATGGAATAAAAATATATTTTTAAAATATGTTTTTGTTGAATGAAATTAAATGAAACTTTGAGTCTCAAATGATGATGATGTCTCAAATATGATACAAATTGAAACTCATCAAAATTGATATTTGAATTTTTTTTTGTTTGTTTGTTCAGAAGGAGCATTAAATGCTCCAGTTTCAAAGAATTGGAATTTTACATCAATTATCTCATGGTTCAGGCTTTACAGGGTTAATGACCAGGATATTTAAAACCAAAGCAAGTGAGTAAAATAAAACCAGATTTGAGCATGAAGTGTGAAGCAGGAAATCACAACATCACATAAAAATTTCATTGACACAGAACCAAAAGTAAAACATGTAACAAAAAAGCAAAGAACAAAACTCAAAGCTCTTTTATAGTTTAACATGAACATGTCAATGATGTGTGTTTAAATATATGAAAAGAAGATAAAAGGTAAAACTATGTTACAAATAAAACAGGTTGGTTGAATCATCTGCTTTTGTGTTTTTGTGTGAATCTGATTGACCTTCAGTAGTGCACAGTTTACACATGACATTACATGAGACATTAGAAGCAGTTGAGTGTGTGGGTGGAATACCTGGTGACGGCAGGGAGTCACACACACACATAGTGAGTGAAGCTGCTGGGAGTGCAGGCAGTGTGTGTTTAAGCCGTCCAAGTGCCTCAGCACATACACCTCTGAGCTGTACCTCTCCCTACAAGGAAACACCAGGGTCAGCACTCTCTCCGTCGTAATGCTGCACACACACACACACACACCCACACACACACACACACACACACACACACACACACACACGTATTGGGACAAAGGCACTCAGGTGGACAGATTTACACGCAGAGAGCAGCTCCAGCTACACATTAAAGGAACAGTAAATCAATAAGTCTATAGACACAAAATCATGAAACAGGACACAACATGTAAATCAGGCAGCTCTGGAAGTGTTGGAAGGTGTATTTTTAAATGAGTTAGCAGCTTTCCCCGTGTCAATTGTTTCCTCTTGTAAATATCTATATGTTCATAGGGGGAACTGAGCTAGTCAGAAAAAAGTCTTAAAACTGCTCGTTATACTTTGTTTTTTCTCAGGAAAGTCCTTCAGAGTCAGTGGTCAGCTTTTTAAATGTTTTTCATTTGGGAGCAGAGTTTATTCAATTTTCCAGCAGATGCTTTTATCCCAAGTGATGGACACATGAAGCTCTAGTTCAGCCAGGAAGACAACATGCTTCTCCATCAGTGCATGCTCACACAGTGTTTGGGGCTGTCACTGATAATCAGCTGTCTCATCAGCTGATCTCTTCCATCCAATAGCACGGCGTCACACCCTCATTGCTAGCCTATCACCTTCGTGCTCTGCTTTTAAAATGTGATCTTTCTTTGGCCCTGGCTCCTTCATGCCACTCCCTCCACCTCGCCATGTCCACCTCACCAGAATCATCATCCATTTCTTTACCCATCTGTCAAGTTTTAAAAGCTCTATCATCATCAGTGTCACTTGTTGTAATAACCTTATCTTCACATACTCGTCTCTCCTGGTAGAACTGAGAGTTAGAACAGCCGTTCGGGGGAAATTTCGGGTTGAGTGTATTATCCAAGAATTTCCCCACTGTGGGACGAATAGAGGCTTATCTTATCTTATCTTATCTTATCTTATCTTAAGAACACTTCGATTTGCAGCCTGCAGGGGCAAGGGATCAGACCACCGAGCTCTCTAACTTCTGAGCCACAGGCACTCCCATAAGGTTTATACATTCATTAAAAATGCTGGTTCTATAATTGGTTTCACTCCTGATTCTTTAGAAAAGGTCTATGAGGAAGTTTGGATGACAGGTTAAAGGGTGCTACACAACCTGGATGTGGCTAAAACTGGAATACTCTGGTAAGGTTAGAGAAAGACAGCGGTTCTTATTTTTATTCTTATCAGAGATCGTTGGAAATGGCAAAGTGATATCAAGAGCATCTGGTGGCTGATGGTGAGGATGTTTCGACACGTGTGATGACGACATGTCTATGTGGCGCCAAATGTAAAAACATGACTACAGTTTTCACACTGATATAATTTCAATATTTAGTTTATTTTCTTAATCACTGTGCTGTTTATTGTTCACAGTTGAAAGTCTACAGTTTCCAATAACTTTCTGCTTACCAACGCAGATGAAGAATTCCAGTTCAGAACCAAAGAAAAAACATTAAAAGACACATCAACCATTTAAGGCCACGACACGGTCTAAAACTGTTTCCTCTCCTCATCAGTCACACCTGAGTGCCTCACCTGGCTGATCATATGACCTCTCACCTTTCACAGCAGGGATGCCCCCAGTGGTGGGAAGCTCACAGTACAAGTAAATAAACAAAAATAAAAATGAAACACATGCACAGAAATGGCTCTTACAGTATTGTCTAATCTTAACCAAAAAAAAAAAGTTTGTTTACACAGTAAAGTGGTAACATCATTGTTAGGAGACAGGAGCTTTCAGTGCTGGTTCTTATCTGGGCTGAAGACGTCTGTGCTGGACTCTTAGAGATCAAACTGATATTGATTTTCTCACGCGGCTCATGTGGGCGATCAAGCTGCTGAAGAACGCACAAACATCTTAGCGATTATAATGAATTAAAGTAAATCTGCACATTAAGAATTTGGTCCTCACGCCATGATCCAGTCTGTTCAGTGATCAGTAATTACTCTCAAGTCTACAACAAGTGTAATCTAACAGTTCTTCTCTGATCCTCGTCTTTCACCGAAGGATTAAAACTCCATCTTGGCAATAAATACCTTACGTCAGCCCCACAGTTGGATGAGCTCCTCTCGCTCTCCTCTCACTTCTTGCTCAGTAAAAATCCCTTCTTTATCCATTATCTCACTCCAGTGTGATTTGTCCTCAGGGGGATTGAACAGGAGACGTAAACATTTGACATGCAACATCTGACTTTTGGCTCTTGCGTTTGAAGATCTCTCAATCGACGTTGTGCTAAGTATGGATTACATTATGTGAAAGAGTCATGTGACCATTTTTCCA
Source organism: Centropyge bicolor (assembly GCA_037975185.1). Classification (NCBI taxonomy): domain Eukaryota; kingdom Metazoa; phylum Chordata; class Actinopteri; family Pomacanthidae; genus Centropyge; species Centropyge bicolor. The sequence goes on along the minus strand of JBBMOC010001056.1, from coordinate 1,320 downwards.
ATTTGCCATTTGTTGTTATACTTCATTGTTGGATATTAGACAAACTTCCAATCTTTTTTCTTATCAATACTGTAATATTGCTTGACTTGCACCTTGTAATATTGGAGCCTGAAGAGTGGAGGGAAAATTTTAATTCAACAGAAAATTGCTACCATAAAGGCAACGTCCGACAGAATAATGTAATGGTGAGGAAACAGCCATTCAGTCTGAGTGTCTGTGCTATGGTAATCCTCTGTGTAGCCGGGCTTTAAACCGCTTAGTCAACGTCCGCTTGTTTGGTTTTTTTTCAATGATTTTAAAAGGTCTGGTGCTGTGTATCTTCCTTTCCTGCCCCTTAGCCATAAACATGATTGTTAAGACGTGTGTATGAGATTACAGGTCGTTGTCAGTCCACTAAGATGAACTGTGTTTGATCACAACTCCGTCTTCTGGTTGGCAGTATTTAACACAATTTAACACAACTTAACGCCATCTGTGATTACTACTTATGTGAGTCACCCTCACACCTGTAACACCCATTCAAATAAAAGACTCACTATTTTCTGTAACTGTGTAATTTAGCCCCACACCTGACTCTTGTCGGGTGGAAAAATATATTATTTATTTATTTATTTTTTACCAAGCATTTTAGTTCTGTATGTATCGGCCCGACTAAAAGTAAATAAAATACATGTGAGTACACGTAGTTTAAATAAATTAACTTTTCATCTTCTTTTATCTTCATGAACCAATTCCAAACATTTGTACAACCCCAGTTCCAAAGAAGTTGGGAAAGTGTAAAACGGAAATAGACATAGCAAGATATAAATAGAAATAGCAGATATTTACAAAACTCAATGAAGCTGATGAGGTCAAACATTAAATATATTGTGTTTGTACTGTTTTCAATTGAATATATATATAAAGAAGGTTTAGCTACTTATCACATTCTGTTTTATTAATGTGTGACTGTCCCAACCATTTTGGCTTATGGATTGTATAATGGTTTGATTGAACAGAAGACTGCAGAAAAACATGCAGCTATATTTGATTGAAAGCAACAACTTCACACTTCTTAAATTGAAAAATAAATTAATAGGAACACATAAACAACACACACACAGAGACAGGCAGAGGCAAGTTAGTCCTTTATCTCAGTTGTGTCTGTCACTTTGAATCACACCATAACACAGCCCATCCCTCATCCTCTATGTGTGTGTGTGTGCTTGAGAGAGAGAGAGAGAGAGAGAGTTTTAATATAAAGGGATGAAAATATTTACAATCAGTGAGCTGGTGTGTGTGTGTGTGTGTGTGTGTGTGTGTGTGTGTGTGTGTGTGTGT
>JBBMOC010001055.1:0-14996 GCA_037975185.1 Centropyge bicolor | reverse complement strand
CTTTGTCCATATTTGGAGTAACCGGAGGTAGGCTACCAAGATGGCTGTGCACTACGATTTGCTTCATTTTTGCTCTTCAGTCATCCAATGGGTAACGTCACGGACACTACGTCCATATTTTATACAGTCTATGGTTTGGCAGCGACTTTGACTGTGAATGATGAAGCATGTCAGTTCACATAACATCTCACACACAGGTTGTCCCGGATGCATCTAACTATGCAGATGATGTTTTAGGTTTTTTTAATGTATATGGTGATTTTCAAATATCCACTGCTGCTGCTCTCCCACAACAGTGAGGGTGAATGGAAATTGTGATGCTGGAAACACAAAAAATTAGCATGAAAAGCTTAACAGCATCATGTCTATTGAACAGCATTAACAATATCTTAACTCCTGTGGAATATATCAGACATTTTAAAACATGCTTTAAAATAACAGCACTTGTCATATTGTTCAGATATTGTGATGTATTTCATGAGTTTAGTTTAAATGCCTCTGACTGTTTCTCGACCTGTGTGTTTGCTCAATAAAGGTGAGTTGAATCTGTTGGTATTTTAAACTTGATAAAGTTTTTCTGCTCTGACCTTCATCATTTCTCTCTTGGTCTCCATCCTCCTTCATCATCTCCTCTTCCTCCCTCATTCCCTCTTGTATTTCCCTCTCTCTCTGTCCTCTCCAGAGGCTGACGACCTGGCCCAGTACCTGGACCACCTGCTGGCTCACGCTGCCCCCAAGAAGCCCAAAAAGCAGGTGGGAGGTCTGGGGAGGTTCAAGGCCGTGGCCACCAAAACCAAGGAGATGGTGTCTCTGATGAACAAGGCTCAGGACCTCAACGTGCACAGTGAGTGGATCCAGTATCTCAGTGTTTTAGGAGCCTTATGAAGACGCTGACACTCACTGACTCCAGACTTCTCCTGGTTTCATTCACTGTCCAGATGTCAACATGTACCTGCCAAACAAGCTGTTCCGCTCGCCTCAACCGTCCCTCAACCTGAACCTCCCAGAGGCCAGTGGACCGCAGGAAGCTGAGGTGTGTTTTCACTTTGATCCTGACGTAGTTCAGATGATTCACCTTCCTTCATCTCTAACCTTCCCCCTGTGTGCTCCAGTGTCCAGAGGTGAAGGTCACAGCAGAGAGCGGCATCCCCAGAGAGGCCAGCGGCGCCATCGACTACAGCGCTTTGGCCCAGCTGCTGAAGGACACGCAGAGCCTCCAGGACCAGGCTGACATCCTCTACATCCTCTTCAAAGACAAGTGAGTCGTCCATGTCTCTGTCTGAGCTTCGTCTGTGCTTCGTCTGTGCTTCGTCTGTGCTTCGTCTGTGCCGCCCTCGCTCGACTCTCTGTGTCTCATGTTTGTTCTCATTGCAGGGGAATGGACTGGGACACCCGCCTGCATGGTAAAGGCACCACGGTCAGATCTCTGCTCACCGACCTGTATGAGAAGGCAGGTGAGCTCAAACAGTGGGGCCTCATCAGGATGATCTCTGGCGTGCTGAGGAAGAAGGTGGAGGAGCTGGACTCGGTATGACACACACTCCTCTTTTCTTTACTCAGCCTGAGGAACATGTGGATGGATTTCTGTGAAATATGGCGGAAATGCTCGTTAGAAGATTCTTAGCTCATGTTTCCAAGTGCTCTTTTCTGATTGGTCGCTGCCCGTTCGTAGGCCTGCTCTGATTTGCTGGCCCACCAGAAGCACCTGACAGTGGGTCTGCCTCCCGAGCCCAGAGAGAAGACCATCACCGCCCCCATCCCTCCGGACCAGCTGGCCGCCCTCATCGACGAGGCCAGCGACAACAACATCACCGTGGCCATACTCACTCAGGTGAGTCACATGCTCCGCTTTCACCTGGGAGTTTGTCCTCACGTCCTCTTTAATAACGTGTCTCCCTCCGTCTCCAGGAGATCATGGTGTACCTGGCTATGAGCATCAGGACTCAGCCCAACCTGTTCAGTGAGATGTTCAGGCTCCGGATCGGACTCATCATCCAGGTCATGGCCACCGAACTCTCCCAGTCCCTGAACTGCTCCGGTAAGACAGGAAGGAGAGGACGAAGGTCACAGTTTGGTCTGTGAAATGTTACAGAACTGTGAAGAATCTGTGTGTGTGTGTGTGTGTGTGTGTGTAGGCGAGGAGGCCACAGAGAGCCTGATGAGCCTCAGTCCGTCAGAGCTGAAGAACCTCCTCCATCACATCCTCAGTGGGAAAGAGTTCGGCGTGCAGCGCAGCGGTCAGTCCACCAATCACATCCTGTCTCACACACACAGCCAATCAGATTCTGTTCTGTCGCTGTAGCTGTAAGTCCCATTTTCTTCCACAGTGAGAGAGACAGACGTCGGTGTCAGTCCCGCCATCTCCATCCATCACCTGGGCAACGTGGGCGCCACCAAGAGCGAGAGAGCCGGCATCAGCAAACTGAAGAGCGACATGAAGTTGGTAGGACGAGAGGAAAACACAACTTTCACTCAGAGGCTGAATAAGTAGAAATAGTGGAAGAATTCTATTTTTAAACACCACAATATTCCATCATATTTCTGAGGACTGTTGGAGGCTCTCCGGGCCTCAGTGGAAACAGATGCTGATAAAAATGCTGATGGTGCTGAACTGGTCTGGGTGCAGATTGAGAGAGATGAGGATCTTATTTTGAAAATTTTGGCAAACTGACTTTTGTCTTTTTGCAGCTGGAGCACAGGTTGTCTTTGACGGATCCCAGTAAGGTGACGATGACGATGATGGATGTAGATGTTGAATCAGAGTCGGTGATAATTCACCTGGATAATTGTGGAGAAATGAAAAGTGGAAATAATTTAGAAAAACCGTGAAGCTGATGTTGGTTGAATTGGGGAGATTGAGATTTTGCTCCTGAAGAATTATGAATTGTTCACATTAATTAATTCAGCTTCAGTGTTAAATAAATCAGAAGCTCGTTGACTGATTCATGTACGACTTGGTGTTTGTGTTGCAGGCGGAGCACAGGTTGTCCCTGACGGAGCCACTGAAGGTGATGATCACATGAAGGATCATTAACTGTCGCAGCTTGATATCTGCTCCTTCCTTCTCTTTTACACTGTCACTTATTAATACATGAAGTACAACCCTGATTTTAAAAAAGCTGTTAAACAATTCATGTTTCTCACGACGTCTCAGCTTTTTTAGAATCAAGCTTGTAAAAATCCAGATGAAGCTGTGGGTGTTAATTCACCTTCCATGTAAACATCACCAATCAGATCTGTCAGAATATCAACAGGAGCTTTCTCATAGCTGTCCTAATGAACTGTGTTCCTGAGCTTTCAACTGCTTCGCCCTGCCTTCATCATCAGATGGAGTCACTCAGTCAGTTTCAGGACTTCTCATCCACGTTAAGTCATGTTAGCTTGTCTTTTTCCAGAGCTTTGATCTTGAGCTTCTTTTCTGAGAATAAAGTGTGATGGATGAGAAATCCTGTGAATCATGGAAACTTTGAACTTGCACAAAAGAAACTCCGTCTGCTGATAAAGCCACGACCTCCAGTGCAGATGGTGCTGCTGTTTCAAAGGTCCAGGATGAACCGTCAGCTTTGTAACGCTGCTTGTTTTGTCTTTGTTTCGATCCAGGAACCCAGGTTGTCTTTGACAGATCCGGCCTCGGAGGTGATGATGATGATGATGATGGTGATGATGGTGATGGTGATGATGGTGATGGTGATGATGATGATGATGGTGATGATGATGATGGTGATGATGATGTGGATGATGATGATGATGTGGATGATGATGATGATGGTGATGATGATGATGGTGATGATGATGTGGATGATGATGATGTGGATGATGATGATGATGATGATGATGATGATGATGATGTGGATGATGATGGTGATGATGATGATGATGGTGATGATGATGGTGATGATGATGTGGATGATGATGATGATGGTGATGATGATGATGGTGATGATGATGATGGTGATGATGATGTGGATGATGATGATGGTGATGATGATGGTGATGATGATGATGATGATGGTGATGATGATGATGGTGATGGTGATGATGATGTGGATGATGATGATGATGTGGATGATGATTATGATGATGGTGATGGTGGTGATGATGATGATGATGTGGATGATGATGATGATGATGATGGTGATGATGATGATGATGATGATGGTGATGATGATGATGATGTGGATGATGACGATGATGATGACGATGGTGATGATGATGATGATGATGGTGATGATGGCTGTGGAGTTGTGGGGAATGAATTTCNTGGTGATGATGGCTGTGGAGTTGTGGGGAATGAATTTCAGCCATGTTGAGACAGATGTTATTATCGGCTTCGCTGTGGAGAAGGACTCTTGCTTTGCTTCTGGCTCCAACACTTCCCGTCACTGATGGTGTCTCCTGTGTTGCAGATGGACCGCAGGGTGTCTTTGACTGACTCAGTTAAGGTGACGATGTTGAAATTCATGAATGAGAATCTGTAAGGGGCGAGGAGTAGAGATGTGATCGTGGTGAATCGGCTGTTGGGGAATGAAGTCAAAGCAATAACGATGTTTTAATTTTATCCTGATGCAGATTGACAGGTTGTCAGAGCTGATCAAAGTGATGATGATGATGATGATGATGGTGGTTGTGGCATCGGTGATTCGACTCAGTTTTGACTTGTTGAATTTGAAATTATCCGTGAAATAATGATTCATATGCAGCGATAGTCAGAAAATCATTATGTTCATTATGATTCTGTTCTGACAGTGATGTAGTGAACAAAGCTCATGAGGAGAATCAGAGGTGGTGAACGTGGATCTGGGTGTAAACAGTAAACAGGAAGTTTAAGTCTGTGATGCAAAGAGGATTTTTTTTGTCTCCGTTTCAGCTCGACCAGTCACTGACCTTCACTCGCAAGGTGACAACAACAATAATAATAATAATGATAATAATTATAATAACCACGTTTCAACCTGTTTTTCTGGTTAATTCATTTGACCTAAATAACAAACATCAGCTAAACTTTATGGATCTCAAAATATCTTAATATCTAATATGAATTATTAATTAATATCTTAAAAAGAATTCACATAGTTGATTCAAATTGTTCTGTCCAAGCTTAAGTTTCAGTTTCAACACGCTTTTTCTTCGACACTTGCTCAACAGTGGAATAATCTCATTTGGTTTCTAACCTGATTTCTATCATTTCACATCCTCATGCTGCTGCTGCTGCTGCAAGTCTCATCGTCACAGTGACAGAGAGGGTTCATCAGCTTTGGGGCTGTTTCATTGTTTCGTTCTCACATCTGTGACCTGCCTGCCTTTGTTTTTCATTTTGTGCATCATTTTTGTTTCTCTCCCCTCCTCTCTGTTCCTCTCCCGCCTCTCAGGGCATGAGGTCTCACTCTCTGGACATAGAGAACTTTGAATCTGGGGTAAAGATTTCACATATTTCTGACATTTTGAGTTTCCACTTTTAGAGGTTTTACCAGGAAGGGGGCGCTGTTCTCTTGAGACAGACAGAGCTCTGAGTCTTGTCGTTGTCGTTGTGACCGTTCAGAGGTACCGGCTGCCGTCCATCGAATCTCTGGACGTCCCAGAGATTATTCCAGTTGCAAAGGACACGAGACACGGTCAGTGGCTGCGCAGGAGGCGTCTGGACGGAGCCCTGAACCGAGTCCCTGTGGGCTTCTACCAGAAGGTCTGGAAGATCCTGCAGAAGGTCAGTCTGCACACACACACACACACACACACACACAGATTTCTAAATGCATTTTTTTATATAAAGTAATGACCTCACAAATACATTGTCTTCCAGTGCCACGGTTTGTCCATTGAAGGGTTCGTCCTTCCTTCTTCAACCACCAGAGAGGTGAGAGATCGATATTGTCCAGAAAGACAACAAGTGTTTCACCAATTTATGAATCAGCTTTGTGTAATTTTTGCTGAACTGACGTCGTCTTCTCAGATTCCTCAGGTCTCAAAATAAAGGTTTAACAGTCAGATGATATATTTACCATTTAGATACATGAGTTTTCTCAGACACTTGCCAGCCAATCAGAAGCGATTATTTTATGTGACCATGATAATGTAATGAATAAATGATCAGTTAAATTAAAATCAGTCTCTGTCAAATGAAATGTCTCTGACAGACAAATCTGTATTCCTTCTCTTCATCCTCTTGAATTCTTCCTCCAGATGACACCAGGTGAGATCAAGTTCTCCGTCCACGTGGAGACGGTCCTGAACCGCGTCCCTCAGCCTGAGTACCGGCAGCTGCTGGTGGAGGCCATCCTGGTGCTCACCATGCTGGCCGACGTGGACATCCCGAGCATCGGCTCCATCATCCACGTGGAGAAGATCGTGCACCTGGCCAACGACATGTTCTACAAGGACCAGGTGAGCGGTGACGTCAGAACCAAGCGGCAACCTCCGCCGCTGAAAAATAAAGCCAATGCGGAAGTGCTAAAAAAGCTGCAGTTCCTCGACCGCTAGAGCAGGCTGCAGAAGGGAGTTTACATTTGGCCTCCATGTTAAAATGTCCGATTTTACGACAGAAAAAAACATATTTACAGCCTGGTTCAAAACATGGCTCTAGTCTCATAAGCTGTTTTTCTACTCCATGACAACTATTTTGTTTCTTTATAAGGCGTTCGTTTAAAATATACAGCATACATCATTATGCACAATTCATAGCTGTCAATCTAAGTGGCGCCACTTTGATTGACAACTAGCCACTGACGGTCTAAAGGGCGTCACCCCGGCTAATTCTAGTCACTGAGTTTGGGAAAGAGATCGTCGTGGGGTTAGCCGGCTAGCAACGACATTTAGCATTTAACCTAGCTGGTTAGCCGTAGCTAGTTTGATTATTTCGAATAAAGCGGCTTTATTTCAGCCAATAGCGTTCATTCGACCCGCTTCAGCTCCGCCCTCGCTCCACCTCTTTGTCCATATTTGGAGTAACCGGAGGTAGGCTACCAAGATGGCTACGCACTACGATTTGCTTCATTTTTGCTCTTCAGAAACCTATGGGTGACGTCACAGACGCTACGTCCATATTTTATACAGTCTATGGCTAAACATCATACCTGCTAAACATTAGCATGTTAGCATTTAGCTCAAAGCACCATTATGCCAAAGTGAAGCCTCTTTCTTTTCTAAACAGTTTCACTTCAGAGGTTGAGAAAACTTTTTGAACTACTTCTTTCATTGCTAATATTCATAGTACTGCTACTTCAAATACATTTATGTAATCCACATTATGGGAAACAATATCTCTAAAATCAACCAGAAGGAATGAGAAGACAGTTGAGCAACAGTTTGCAGCTCAATATTTGGAGTCTTTGATTTTTTTTCTCCCACTCTTTTGATTTTATTTCAACTTTTCTGAAATGATCCCTCTGTAAATATTCATCGCCAGTCAGTTTCACAATCCAACTCTTCAAAGTCCAAAAAACGGAGCCCGAAATTTTTCCAGGAAAGCGGCTACATTCTTCAAAAAAAACCTGAGACAAAGAGGAGAAAGTGTGCTTTGGACGGCGCTCAGATGTGAGGGCTGAGAGTTTGACTGTGAATAAGAAAAGAGAGACGACATTTAAAAAAAACCATAAATCCAGACGTTTGTCGTGACGCTTGTTGTGATGTGTGTCAGTTTTTCACAGAGTACGGACCCGACTACTCCCTGGAGATAAGCCCGAGCTGTCGGCCAGACCGCAACGACACCAAACACCTGGACCAGGTCATCAGCACCATCAAAGGTGTGTGTGTGTGTGGATGCACAGGTGTGTGTGTGTGGGGGTAAACAGGTGTGTGTGTGTGTGGATGCACAGGTGTGTTTGTGTGTGTGTGTGTGTGTGTGTGTGTGGATGCACAGGTGTGTTTGTGTGTGTGTGTGTGTGGGTAAACAGGTGGGCGTGTTTGTGTGTGTGCCTGAACCCTCGCTCACCTAAAGCCCTTTTGTCTCTGCACGGCTCTTTTAAAGTCTGGTTTCATGTGTCTCTTCTTGTTTCTATACGTCTCTGTGTGGGATGAAAGTATGACTTGTTGTTCTTCTCTTTTTTTCTCCTCCCTGTGGCTCTGAACATCCTTTTGTGTGTGTGTGTGTTTGAATATACTGCTGACCCCACTCTTTTACCCACAACCTCAATCAGCCTCTTGATACATGTGGTATTTTTTCTTTTTGCATCTTTCTCTTCCTATATGTTCCTTTGTATGTGTTTGTACATGAGTCTGTGTGTGTGTGTGTGTGTGTGTGTGTGTGTGTGTAGCCGTGTGGTTAAACCTAAGGCCGGGCCTTTGGTCTGGGCGCTGACAGCCCGCAGCACCCAGGAGAGATCCTCCGACGGGGTGAAGCTCGGGCGAAAAGTTGAGCGGCGGGAGAATTATTGTAAGGAGGCGAGGTCGGGAAAAAGCCTACGACTCGAGTTCGTCTTTTTACAGTCGGGTTTTTGAGAGGCCGAACTTGATGGCTGGGCGTCTCGTGAATGTGCATGATCCGGTGTGTTGAAGTGTTAACCGCGCACCAACAGGAAATCCTCCTTCCTCTCGCTCTGTCAGAGAAATGTTATGTTTGACACGGCGGTCGTCCTTTCTGTGTGTGTGTGTGTATGTGTGTGTGTGTGTGTGTGTGAGCGACTGATTGAATGAAAGGCGCTAAAACACTGTGGCTTCTGGTAAAAGGCCTGGAGGAAGGAAAAGCGGCCACAGTCTGGTCACGTCACCGTGTTTAATGTTAAAGTTGCTGAAACATGTAAGATCTATATTTCACTTTATTCAGCTCTGTATTAAAGCAGCTTGGAAGAAGTGAAAGCTGGAGTCGGATTTTGTTTCCTCCAAACCACAAAAGTCAAAACTCGCTTCATCTTGAAAAACTTCAAACTATGCAGCTGCTTTCATCCTCAGTTTTAGACACTGTTGACCTTTATTCATCCATTTTTTTAGCAACTTTCTGCTTCTGCAACTATATATGGACAAATTAACTTTGATTGAATTCTTTGATCTTGTGCACCAGCAACAACTTGGTCTTCAGAATTTAAAATTTCCCTCAGTTGCAATCACTGTTTTCAACCATTGAAGCTTTGAACAAATCTCTTCTGCAGAACAACCTGTGTTATGTAACGAGCTGCACTGAGTTAAGTTGGACGTCAACGTTAGCTTCTTGCTGTTGGACAAGTCTTCATATCATATGGCAGCATTTTTATACAGCTCAGTTGGAAGTGGTGTTTGAATTTTTTTTTTTTGCAGTGGAAAATTTCAGCTCAGTGTGAAGACGAAGCCAAAACAAAGGGAAAAATATGTGTTCTCAAATTGTATCCGGATTAAAATGGACATGGTATCAATTAGCAGCTCGAACAAGTCGTCTCACTGCGGCGGACGACAAAAACCCTGCTGGACGCGGCGGCGGTTTATCCAAACAGCATTAAGCTCTCGGCTCGGAGAAACTCCGGGTCACGTCGAATCAGGGGAACGGGAGTTTATTTGCCGAAATTCGGTTGGTCTGTTGGCTCGCATTAAATCATCACGACCGGAGGGGTTGAAAGTATCGCTGGTTTCCACTCATACGGCTTTTATTAGGGGGCGACGGAGGGAGCGGGTGGATGAAGGGACGGACGGGGAGAATGAAAGGGGGCAGAAATGAAACGCAGACCAGCCAAAGATGGAGAGAAAGTGGGAAAATGTGCGTTTGGCTGCTGCGTCCCATCTGCACGTCCCATCACATCCCTTGTTCTCTGCCTTTGCTCTGTCAGACTCGATTTGGCCTTTTAGTTGTAAGTGTGTAAATTTACTGTATTTTTTGTTATTGCTTGGATGTGTTTGATTTCAGAGCCTTTTTTATGGTCGTCATACATAAAGAATAGTTACCTCTGTAGATCCTGGAAGGCTTGTTGGACAATCTCATCGGCTTTTTTTCTTCATTTTCACCCTCTCATATGTGAATCCAGTTTTATTTGCTCCTTCTCTCTTCTCAGGCACCAACTTCTATCTTTCTTCCATTGAGGTTTTGGTCCTGGTTTCAACCTGTCACATCTGTTTTATGTCCTCTCTCATTCTCTATTCCTTCTCTTTCTACATCTCTTCTACCAGCCTCTGCTCTCAGTCAAGCCAGAAACTCATTTCTACTGACAGAGCTCTGTCACAAATATCTTCACCACACAACGAGCAGACACCGAAACCTCAAGGAGAAGCCAGTCTTTTTGTTTCTGCCTCTGATTTTTACATGTCTGTTAAGTCAACTAATGCATACACACCAACACAGAGGATCGACACACACACACCTCGAGGCAAACATATCCACATGACATCATCGGGGTGGATAAGTGTTTCTCTGGTTTGGAAGCGCCGAGCTGCTTATAAACACTGGTTTCCCTGAGAAACTGTGCAGCGGGAGTTTGTCTGTATGTTTGCGTGTTATGTCGATGTGTGTGCGTGCCCACATCTGCCGTCTGCTGGCACGACTGGACCGTAAAGATTTCGATCTTAAAGTGGTAATCCCCCAAAGATCCTTCCCTTTCTTCGCCCGTTAAGCTTATGTTCTGTCCCAAACCCCAACGTTCAGCTGAGATTATACACAGACACAGACAGGAATTTTTCAGTGGATGAAAAATGAGTTTACCCGTCGTGAGGCAGGTGTGCATTTTGTCCTGAAGGAGGCGCTAATGGAACCGTTTTACTGATCGCTAATTAAAAAGGGTTGGTGTCATGTGAAACAGACCAGTCAGGCTCAGCTCCATGGTCAGACTAAGCCGGACATTAGCATTAAGCTCGTCAGGCTCAGCTGCAGCTTAAAGACTTAAGTTTCACTTCGTCGGCCTTCTTATTTATTGTCAGACTTGGGTTAACTGCTTAGGCTCAGCTGCACTTTGAGCTGAATGCTAACACTGGTTCATGGCATGCTAACATTAGCTTATCATGCTTTTACTTTGTCAGGCGCAACTGCACTTAAGCTCAGCTTTACTTTGAGCTGACACTGGACGAATAATCTTTTATGTCCTTCTCTTTTACCTACTCAAAAAAAGAAAAACATTTGCTTGCTATAAGCAGCATATAAAGATGCCCACAGTTTGCATATGTACGTGTATGATAACCTTTAGCAACTGTCAGTATGTTGTCATATAAATTCTGATCTGTTGACTTGATGAAAAGTCAAGATTGTCCAGATGTTTCACTCTGGATCAAACATTAGTCGTCAGTTCATGTTGCAGAAATAATAAAAGCTAATTTCTCTCACAGACAAAACAGATTTTATTGTCTATATAAACTGTCCACGTTTCCACTTCATGTGTATAGAATAAACAAGTGAGACACATGGCGACAACATTTAAAGCCTTTAGACAATGAGGCTGAATGTGTGTTTTCTAGTGTTTCCTATTTAGGGAATTACTCGCTCTTTCCTATTGTTTCTGTCTCATACAAACACTGAGGCTTGTTAAGCTGCTGCATTAATTAAAATGTGATTTTTATTAGGTGGCTGTCGGGTGGCAGCAGCTGTCCGCCTGTGTATTCACAGCTCCGTGTTTACGAGACTCTGGTAGCATGATTTCCCCAGAGGCTGCGTGTGTGTGTTCAGCCACATCGGTGTGTTGTTAGTGTGTAAACTGCCAGCCTTTCTCTGTGTGTGTGTGTGTGTAAATATTATACAGCAGCGTCTTTACATCCTGCTCGCTAATTCACCTCTGTGCTGACGAGATGCTTCACACTCACACACTAAATGGAATAATACACATTCACACAAAGACATGAAACATGCTCAGATACAGTATGTAAACACACACACACATACATGCAGTGTAATACCCACCCACGGATGCTGTGATGGATTAACGTTTGCAGGTAGTAAATATCACAGGCCCCCGCGGACGCTCATCGCTCTACCAGAATTTACCGTCTGCATCTGGAAGAGAAGCAGAGGGATGGAGAGAGGGGGGGGGGGGGGGGGACGAAAGACGAGTCAATCTGTAGCTTTTCAGTTCATTTTTTTACTTTGTTAAACATCCAACAATAATAATTTCCAAAAGCCAAGAGGTGTCGGATCAAGAGAAGGGATGAGACCGAGGACGAGGGGAAAAGAAAGAAGGCGAAATAACAAGTCAAATAACAACACATTTTAAGTAGGCATGAGCGAGTACACCAATATCTGTATCTGTATCTGTTCAACCATCTATATTATCTGTATCTGTATCTGTACTCGGAGTGGGCGGGGCCTGTGCCGGAAGTGGAAGCGGAAATGGGTGGGGCTTAAAACGGTACATTAAGTCTGAAATTGATATGATCAGCAGTTGCTTATCTACTGTATTCAAAGCCTATATACAGTATATACAGCTTAATTTGTAATATTCATAATATTATATTTATTTTTATGAACTGAGAAAAGTGTCAGATGACTGCATGCAGCCACATACAATAACAATATTAATATAGGCTACTTTGTGTGTTCAGCTATATGTGTGTATGTGTATAAGTGGTCTGTAAGACTGTTTATTTTTTAATGATCTGTGTGAACTGGCTCAAAAGTGCATTTTCGGTTTTCGGCCGAAAGACTTTTGTCACCGAAACTACACGGCCGAAACAAGACGTTGTGATGACGAAGAAAAAACACGCCCACCATGGGCAGTTGCCGCCTCTAGCCATTTTTAAAATGCGCGTGTAGCGGCGCCAGTGTTTGTAACTAGGCAACCGTGACAGCGCTTTTTGATTGGCAGAGAGCGCAGCGGGTCCTCTCGGGGTCCCCGGCATATGGTCCCCAGCACACAGATTTAGCTGGCCTTAATCTTTCCTGTGTTTTATTTAGTTCATTATTGTCACATTTAGTGTTGAAATGTGTTTGTGACAGACATGTGTACGGGACATTTATGAAATACGGGACAAATCGCGTCCCGTATTAGTTCAAAAGAGGACACAACATTTAATTTTCAAAGGAGTATTCCGTATTTTTTGGGATGTTTGGCAACCCTACCGGCACGCGCACGTCTGGATAGTTGCCAACATGTCTGCGGTGTGGATGCATTTCATTATATCCGAGAAAGACCCACGGATAGCTAATAGCTAGTTTTAATGTCAGTGTTAATAAATATTGTCATAATTTTGTAATTGATTTATTCTTTGAAGCATTAATATTAATTTATGCAATTGCAATGCCTTGATTTTAGTGAGGTTAGTACACAGTCATAGCCACGAATGCAATGGTAATAATTGGCATAATAATTTATTTCGGTCTTTCGGTTTTCGGTTTTCGGCCTTGGTTTCTTCATTTTCGGTTTTCGGTTTCGGCCAAGAATTTTCATTTCGGTGCATCCCTAGAAATAATATGTCAGCCTTGTTCTTGTAGCTAACTTTTCCTACTGATTTATATCACCATCCAAACTAAGAGCAAGCAGACGGTAAAAGAAACAAAAACAAAAAAACGACCGGACTGGAGGCAGTGAGCGACGCGATGCGAGCCGTTTTCAGCTCTGTCTTGTCAAATGCACCGCGTACTTTATGAGAGACGTGTCTGTGTAGGGAGGGGCGGGCGCTGTATGTGACTGGCCAATCACAGAGCGCGAAGACAGTCAGTTACACAATGAGGATTTTCCTTCAACATGAGCTCAGATATTGACGGATTTTACTCCTATCATACTTGTATTCGTCAAAAATGCTTTATCCGTAACGCTCATCCCTAGTTTTAAGAACCAGCTGAGATTTTCCTCCTTGTCACAGCAGAGATTTTTCACATTGTTTGCATCAGTCAGCATCTGTCTGCTCTGACTTTCCTCCTGTGCTCTTTAAAGCTCCGTACAACAACAGAACATGACTCACTCGCAGCTAGAACCGCTTTTGTCACCGCCTGAGTTTGTTGTGACGCGTTCGGGGAAAGTCTGAAGCTAAAAAAGAAACTGTTGTGCTGAGTCGACACCTCTGACCGTCTCGACCACCGAGCAGAAGGGACGGGCGTGTTGTAGTGGAAAGAACAGTTGGACTGAGATGGAGGTTTTGTCCTGACGGCTGTTGGATAAACAGTAAAATCATGTGAAATGACACAGCGCTCATTATGACTGTGTTGTGGCAAAATGTCACCAGGTTGAATTTTCTGTCCAGATGTCCTTGTGTTTTTTTTGTCCTTGTAGTGAAAATGAATCAGGAGGCTGCGTTTTTTCAAACTAAGTCCTCACAAACAGGCCAATAAACACGAACACGCTCCGAGCAGTTTCCCAAATTTCAGAGCGTTGACATCTTGATGTGTTTGTATTCGAAGCTTCTCTGAGACGCAAACACAGACAGCGAGACCATCGGCCTCACATGTGGGAGCGTTAACACCAGTTTCCAGCGTGGCGGACAATAACGCTGTTGTTGTCGCCGCGGGCAGAACGTGACAGGAGTCCACTGACAGCTCCACAATGGCCGACAAACAGGACATCCTCCCTCACTGCGTCAGCGCTACGGCTCCGTTTGTCAGAGCAATTACTCATCTGCTCTGTGTGTGTGTGTGTGTGTGTGTGCAACATGTTTATTTTCAGGTAATTTAACTTAACAATAGACGAACAAAGCAGCATTGTTTGCCGTCTAGCATATAAAGCAAACCGACAACTCGACTTCATAATGCAGCCATTGTGTGAAAACAGACGCGGAGGCCAATCATGCAAATGAACCGGCCGTGTTGCTTCACGCTGTTGTTTCCATATCCATCCCATTTTTTGCATGCTTGTGTTTGAGTGACACAGCTCCTCTGGGCCAGATGTTGTTTTGCATCCTGGTGCACATGTGTGTTTATGTCTATATGTGTGTTTGCGCCCATCTTTGGTTTGAATCCAAGCGGCAACCTCCGGCGCTGAAAAATGAAGCCAATGCGGAAGTGCAAAAAAGCTGCAGTTCCTCGAATAACCACTAGAGCAGGCTGCAGAAGGGAGTCAATTTCATTTGAGCCCCATGTTAAAATGTCTGATTTTACGACAGAAAAAAACATATTTACAGCCTGGTTCAAAACATGGCTCTAGTCTTATAAGCTGTTTTTCTACTCCATGACAACTCTGGGGGGGGGGGGG